>OZ005653.1:310603121-310701391 GCA_963930645.1 Salticus scenicus
AAATACTTTAGCTACAGAAGTAATACAATTAAAATAAATTAAGGATAATATAAAAAAAACTTTCACATTTGAAACATTCACATGTTAAGAAAACAAAAACAAAATGAGACTGTAAACTTTATAATCAAAATTAAAACAAAGGCCAACTTATTATTGATTGTTAAAAAATAAATAGAGAGAGAGAGAGAGAGAGAGAGAGAGAGAGAGAGAGAGAGAAAAAAAGATACTACAAGTTACAAAACATTCTATGTCAATTCTAGTCCAACACTTTCACATTATGTACTCAGAAATCTGAAGTCTGAAAGATGCTTAGCTATGCTTGTTTAATGAGTTGATGTTTATGCAAATACATTTACAACTGGATTCAAGGCTTAAAAAAAATGCAGAGTATAAGTTTTTCCAAGAAAAAGTGTTTTGCAATGTAAGCTTAGCTTATTAAAATTTAGCAACATTTATAAAGCATTATTTATTATTATTATTATTGTTAAGACTTTTTTTTTAACAAATTGTATATTGATTTCTTTAAATCAAAAAGTCATATTTATGTTCTGTTATTTATTTATTTGTATATGATCTTGTTCACTTGCTAATTTTTGTTGTTGTTGTTGTTGTTGTTCAAGTAGAAGTATTAATATACGAGGTATGGCTATTAAATAACGAGACTATTGCTGCTACAGATGAACTAAATATGTGCCAAATCTGAACGACCAACGGCTGTGCAGCGTAAAGCCTTCTCTTTCGATTGCAGCGTCTCCCGTGTTTGTAGAGAAATCAGTCTGGCCGTAACCTTCGTTTGTCTAAGAGGTGTTTGTTTCATTTTGCCGAAAACATTATAAGTGTAAAAGTAGAGCAACGAATTGTCGTGAAATTTCACGTGAAACTTGGTAAAACCGCTAGTGAAACTTATCTTTTGTTAAAACAAGTTTATGGCTAAGAGTGTTTATCACATGCGCGAGTTTTTGAGAGGTTCAAGCTTTTTCAAGATGGCCGAGAAGACATTGGAGATGATGTACCGTCCGGGTCGCCCTTCCACGTCCAAAATGGATGAAAATATCGAAAAAGTCACTAAAATTATCAATCTATTAATCAACATTACTATCTTGAGATGCTTGCTCAATTCCGTGAAAGAGTAAGGAAAAAACGACTTGAATTGTGGAATAACAAGTCATGGGTTCTCCATCAAGACAACACGACGGCTCACACTGCATTGTCTGTCAAGACGTTTCTAGCCAAATACAACATACAAGTTTTAGACTATCCACCTTATTCGCCTGACCTGGCCTCATGTGACTTTTATCTTTTCCCCAAAGTCAAATCTGCATTAAAAGGAACAAGATTTGAGTCAGTTGAAGCTGTGAAAGAAAAAGCGGCACGCTTCATGCAGGAGCTCGCAGAACAAGACTTCAGTCACTGTTTCAAACAATGGAAAATTCGCATGGAGCATTGTAGGGATAGAGGAGGGGTGTATATTAAAGGTGATAATAATTAATATGTATAAATTTAAAATAAAATGTTTTACAGCAATAGTCTCGTTATTTAATAGCCACACCTCGTATTATAGTTTTCACAAAACAAATTACTGTGAAATTATTGTGAGTGAATAAAAATATCCTATTTTGCCAGCTAGGATCTTAGATTATCAATGACAATTTTTTAAAAAAATTCTAATGTGTTAATAAATGTTCCCCCCCCCCCTCAAAATAAATAAATAAAATTGTATTTTTAATATTTTTTAAATGTTCATTTCTTCCTTTTTTTTTTTGTTTTCATAATATATGAATACATTAAGATAAGTTAAGAAAAAATTAAATCTAGATTGATGCAAGAATATTATCTTGTGTAAAACAGACTGTATTAAAAACACTTATCTTTCAGATTTGCTGTTTCTTTTAATTTACATTATAAGCAGGGGTGTTTCTATTCAGGGTTTACCCCTGATTTCAGGGTTTTTACTCTAACCCATCTGTATTTTTATATTTCCTATAAAGATATTTTTTTGTTTTCATTGGTTTTTTATTTGTAATCCAGGTGATGTGTGAATGAAACGTCAAAAGACTAAGTGCTTCTGGCCTAAATAGTTTGAATATTATTTGATATTTTGGGTTTTTTCTAATTTGAGGCTCTAATTTTCAGGGTTTTTACCTTTGAGTCACAATCACCCCCTGATTATAGGATTGCCAATGTTTTGTAATTTATGGACATCTTATTTTAAAATGTTTTCTAAATTCTGTTCCTTTCACCTAGGGGTATAAATTTTCAATATGTGTATTTTTCAAAATAATTCATCAATACCTATAAACTGAATGGTTGAACCACAGATCTAGAATAATTTAAAGCAAAATTATTCTTATAAAAAAAATGCATTTTCTTAGATGTGTGTGTGGTTGAAAATTGTCAGCGTTTAACATGGAAAATAAATTTGTACTGCATAAATTTGTATAGGAAAATACAGAAAAAATATTTGTGATTGTCATGACAAACAAGTTTTTTGTTTGTTTGTTTGTTTGTTTGTTTGTTTCTTCTCTGCTTAAATGATTTGAATGTGTGTTAAATTTTTTAGATTGGAAATCTCAAGAAAGAGCACAAAGCATTAAAAGAAAAAAACAATAATCTAGAAAAAGAAGTCACAGAATTAAAATTAACCATCAAAAGACTCTCAACTTATGAAGCACAATGTACAGAACTAGAAAAGATCATTTCAGACTTAAGGCAAACAATAAAAGTACAACAGGTAATTTTTACAATCATACCTAAATATTTCAATTTATTTTTTGTTTCTTTCAATTTTAATTTTTTTTTTTTTTTTTTTTTTTTTTTTTTTACTATTATTACTATTTTTTTTTTTATTATTATTATTAATTTTTTACTATTATTATATTTAGCATGTTTTTGTAAAAATAATCTGCTGCTACAAAGAGTTTTTTTTTTTTTTTTTAATTCATTTAAAAATAAACGCTGTTGTATGCATTGCAATGTTAATATTCTATGAATAGATATATATATATATAAAATATATATATATATATTTTCTCTCCTATGTTCCTAAAACTATAAATGAAGATACATCTAGCAATAAAATAGTATTATGTACCTATTTAAATTTTGTCGTGATTGACCAATTTTTATTAGCCTAGAAGGGTAATAATTACCAACCCCCTTAACAATCTGTTCGAATATTGTAGCTATAAGCATAAAACATTTAAAACTATGTACTATATTATTAATATTATTTCATTCAAAATTGCCATCCACACCACTCTCTAAAATTTATAGGACTACTTTTCAGTAGCCCTGTATTTTATCTATAAATTATATGCACACTAAATAATGTAACTCATCCGCTTCCTCCTCCTCCCCCCAAAAAAGGAAAAAAAAGGTTCATGATTTAACTTGAGATGCATTTTTTGAGCCTTTTCAAACTTAGCTAGTGCTAATTCATCAAAGTTCTTTTATGTAGCTCTGTAAAAGAAGTATAAAAATTTGCATACTATTTTTTGTGTGAAGCATTCATCAATATTAATAAAATCAGACTTTTGTCTGTAAATTAGTCAGAATCAAAAAATTTTGCGATATCTTCACATTTCACACACCATGACAGCCGAAGATGACTTCAGAAAATTTTGTCTGTGTGTGTGTGTGTGAGTGTGTTTCTCATGGTGTCCACATGTTTTTAACGCTATTTTGTCCAGGCATCACTTGAGAACAACTGGACAGAATTCAACGGCTATTGGCAGGAATCTAGGACTTTATCCAACTTAAAATTATATCTATCAACTTTTTTTAAATTCCCCCCCCCCCCCACCTGGGGGGGGGGGGCAAAGAACAAAAACACATTTGTTCGGGCATCGCTTGAGAACGGCTGGACCAAATTCAATGACGCTTGCAGAAACTTAGATCTTTACCCAACTTAAAATTATATCTATCAATAATTTCAAAATTCCTCTCTGTTCCCACCTGGGGGGGGGGAGCAAAAATCAAAAATACGTTTGTATGCATAACTCGGCTCCAAATTACTTCACAGTAAAGAAATTGCACATGGGGAGACTAGGCATGAGTACAAATAAAACACTATCTGTGATTTAGGAATTTTTGATTTTTAAGGGGAGGGAAATTCATTTTTAGTGGAAAATTTCACAAATTCTGGATTTTTGAGTAGAATTCTACCAAAAAAAGGGGGGTGTTATGAAGGATCAATTTCACTAAATTTGTGTTGAGAAATCTATGTTATCTGCAGTCATGAAATTTGATGAGTAAATTTCTTATATGTATCCGACACTTATTGTAACGGGATTTTACGAATTACCTCCCCTTACTTTCTTGGGGTTGGGGGGCAATAAACTCATGTAAAAACACATTTTCCTGTTTGAATTTGCCTTAAATTATCTTAGTATGGCAAATTTTGGTGTGTGAATGTTGATTAGGAGTATGCATTATGTACGCAAGTGGGATTTTGTAAAACTTCGAACTTACCCACTGGGAAAAGGGAAGTAAGAAGCGGGTAAGTTCTGCTGAAGGCAGTGGGAACCCGGACTACTCACGTTGTGAGCCAGATAAACCTCTACCGAACAAAGCTGAACTTTAACTCAGGTTATTAATAATGATATGGGATTTTGACAACTCATTTAAGTATAATGTCCAGTGAAGCGGGCAAAGCCTGCTAGTTTGTGCATATAAAGAATATATACCAATTTTGTTTTGTTTAGTGCAGTCTAAATATGTTAAACTAAAGTTACCAGAAATTTTGTCCACTTATTGTGTTTTAATAATTTTGTATGTCCCATTATTTAATTTCAAAAACCATTTGTTTGGTATCAAGTTTCAAGCAGCATACCTGTTTCACACAGATTTAGAATAACAAGTCTAGACTTCCTGTTGATATGTATTCGGGAATTATGCTGATAACAGCTGACAGATACAGACCAAATGCTAAAAACCTGATTTTGGTTTCAAGGGACTTCATAACATTATAAATTTAGCAAAATCTCAATTTTGAAAATTTCATCCAGATACAATACTTTCTGTACCATATTTAAGTGTTTAAAAAAAAAAAAAAAAAAAACATTCAAAATTATGTACTTAATTTTAATATTTTACTGGATATTTTATAATTAATAGTTTCATATTTACATCTTCAATTTTTAATATGTCATTTATTGGCATTGTGTATTTTTTGTTATAATCAGAAACCATTAAATTTAATAAGTCTAAATGTTATTTACTTTATTTTATCCAATATTAAAAATTTAAATCTTTATTTTTATAAAAATGGGTAAGAAAATTAGCCTCATTTGCTAACTATTCATACTTTTTTTACAGGAGGAAATAGCGAAATCTGAAACTCTAGAGCATAATCTTAGTTCCATTACAACAGAAAACCAGAAACTCCAAAGGATTATTGATACTAATCAGCAACGCATAAAGGATTTGCAGCAAGATTTACAGTCTTTAGAGAATGAAAACCAGAAACTGAACAATAATGTTGAAAGTTTAAAACTGTCTGTTCGCAAATACCATGATTTAGAAAGAGAATCTACTAATTTAGAAACAATTAACCATAGACTAGAACAAGAAATGAAAGGATTAGAGAAAGAAAATAATAGACTAAAAACTGCTATTGAGGTAAATCCTATTACCATTTTCGTTGAAATGATTTATTAATTCATTTTTGTGTATGTTTATTTTATTTTTATATTTTATAATACAAGAGGTGGTATGTTCAGATTGCTTAACACTGCGCCTGGAATTTCCTTCCGTCAGGCGCGTTGCATCTGAGAGATGCATATTGGATTTTAATAATGTAAAAGGTTTTATATGATTTTAAAGGTTTCCTTTTTTTTTCTTTCTTTCTTTTTTTTTTTTTTTTTAGTTCCAGAATCTACTTGGAACTTTTTTTTTTTTTTTTTTTCTTTTTTTTATTTATTAATAAAATGCAAATTACAAAATTTATGAAACATAAAATACAATATACAACTTACAAGAATACAACCACAAAATAAAAATTATACAAATACAGAAAATAATGACAGAAGATTTGTAAAGGGAATATATATCTATTTATTCATCAGAATCATGTCCTATTTTTTGGCTCTTCTTCCGAGCATTTTTTTAAGATCATAACGGCATGTTCCAAGCAAAAATACTCATTACAATTTGTGCATGAATATTGTGTCATTCTGCTTTTCTTGACTCCGTAGCATGTAGAACACCATTTTCGCTTATTTGGAACGTTTGGACATTTTACAGCATTTTTATATTCTGGAGACGGTTTGTAATTTTCCAGCTTCCTTTGCAAATCTCTTGATAAATCAGTTTTTGTGAGGCGTCTAGTGATTTCTTCATTAGTTAGTTCTTTCACTAATCCTTAGATACTCTCTTCTATTTTTTTTATCAAATTCTGATTGCCTAAAAAAACCACTAGTCCATTTATTGCTGAAATATTCAGCATAAAATAAGCTATGACCATTGGCCATTTTCTAGTGTTACGAGCACAATTATATGTCCCACACATTTTATCAAGAGCATCCACTCCGAATTTCATATTGTTATAAAAAGTAATTATTTCGGGTTTTCTTTCCTCTCCCGTTTCACAATCAATGGAGTCATCCATATGCATACTCGATGCAAGTTAAACTTTTTTTTATTTTTTTAAAGATGTATGACACCAAAGTGTAAGTTTCAGAAAAACCAAAGAGACTTGAATAAACTTCACGTCCTTTTGTTTGTACAAAGCAAGAAAGTATGAAAGTTTTTTTTCTCTTTCAATTTTTTTATTAGGTCAATTGATGTGAACCAATTATCTGCTGTTATGTTCCTTCCGCTGTTGAAAATTGGTCTTGCTAATCGAAGAACGACATCTGAAGCTGCATTGCTCACATTGTATGGACCTTCAGGGTGTCTCCCGGCATATATTTCTAAACTTGATGTGTATAACACTTTTGCGTCAACCATTGCAAATATTTTTATTCCATATTTATTGGGCTTTGTCGGTATATACTGACGGAAAGGGCACTTTCCTCTAAAGCCTTTTAACTTTTCGTCAATAGTTACATTTTGCCCCATGCAATAATTCTTTTTGCAGTTTTCTACAAATAATTCAAAAATCTCTCTTACTGGAGCTAGTTTGTCTAATTTCTTCCTCTCATCTCTTGTCTCTTTGTCATCGAAGCAAAAATTTAAAACATTTTATAGATATTACTGTTCTAAACATTTCTACTCTCATTCCTTCGGTAGACCACAAGTCTTCTAAAATTTGTCTATTACTTCGTAAGAGACCTGCAAAATATAATAAACCAATGAAAGCTTTAATTTCGATTGTATCTGTATCTCGTGCGTCTCTTTCTCGACCAAAGTTTCCTCTAATTGAAGAAATAAATTTATTTGTATTAGTGACAATTATGTCTAGAATTTCATCTGTAAAAAAACAGTTCCAAGAATCGTATATAGTTCTAATATTTTTTGCAGTACCTATTACGCCAGGTAATTTAGTTATAAGATTATGTGCCCTTCGCTTAACATTTTTACGTCCCATTGATTTTGCCATCTTGTTGATCTATCTTTACCGATAAAATTATTGCCATCAAAATTAAAATTACAACCTTCAGTTTCTAAATCACTAAAATTATTTTCAATGTCCGAAGGAGGCTCACATATTTCTAAAATATCTTCTTCATCCTCAGTTTCGTCCAATTCTTCATCATTTAATTCTTCTTCTCCATCACTAAATAAAATTTTCTGCACGATTTCTAAATCTGCTGGGTCATTCAAATCCAAGTATCGTTTGGAACTCATCGTAAAGGACAACCGTTGTCGGGCGCATGCATCTGACGAATGCACAACTTCGAATAAACTCCAAAAGTGTAATCCTTTCCCCTTCGCTCTCAACAAGAACAACATTCCTGAGTAGAAGGTGACCGGAAGGGCAGATACTTTGAAGATCAAGGTCGTCAATTCCCGTTTTCGGTAGAAAAACTAAGATTTTAAAAGGCTTGCATCTGAGAGATCATGCGCGCCCGACGGAGTGTTAAATGTCTCAGGAATATTGAAATATAACTTGGTGGTGTTTCTTTCTTGTGTCCAATTGCTATTAATAAGTCCATAAGGAGACCAAGGTGTAAGACTATCTGGTTTTCATCAAACAGTGTTGCACCATTAAGTGTTTAATGTGTTTGTTAGCAATTTATCAGGTTACCAATGTAAGGAAGCATCCACTCGTTATGGATCTAAATTGTCATGATCCTTCTTTTTAATTTCCCATTTCAACTAATTCCCGCTCAAAACTGCTGCTTTTTTTACTGCACATTTCCACCATACAAAATTGTTCCCCAAAATTAAAATATACATTTTAAAAGAAAAAAATATATAATTTGTTCCTTTTATTACTGTAAGTGGCAACCCCCACCTTTTGCGCTAGCAAACTGATTCCTTCCTGGCAGTGAAATAAGTACATAAAAATTTTGTTCAGTGTTTCTATAAAATGCCTAATCTATGATATGATTTTCAAACAAAGCTTGTATATTTTTTGTTATAATATAAAATTATAAAAATTTATTAAGTTCAAAAATTGGGCTTCATGGTCCATCATGAATAGAGATGGGGGGGGGGGGGTTGAAACAGATCCCCATGCCAAATTTGTAGTTTTGTAAAGGCCAGACTTTAGCTGAATAGTATGCTCTCTCTCATACACACGCGCATG
This sequence comes from Salticus scenicus, assembly GCA_963930645.1. Taxonomy (NCBI): domain Eukaryota; kingdom Metazoa; phylum Arthropoda; class Arachnida; order Araneae; family Salticidae; genus Salticus; species Salticus scenicus. The sequence goes on from OZ005653.1 coordinate 310,611,814, forward strand.
TGAAAATATATCCTGTATTTTTTTTTTTTTTTTTTATTTGTATAGAAATTTTTTGCTATCAAATAATAGAAAATATCAGAAATAATTACTTCTAGTAATCATTTAAAAGGAAAGGGTTCGGATTAATTCCATTTTATTGTTTTTTGATAGCTGCATCTGATTTATCTTGAATGATCTGACAGTTAAAAAATTTATTTTAATGTCATTTTTACGTGATAGAGATGGTTGCAGTATTCAAAGCAAAGTAAACTAACTATGTATTTTGTAGATATGTTATTGCAAAAAAAAAAATTTAATTGTGAAATTGGAAAACAATTGTGTGTTTAAGCTTTGAATTATATATGTAAAGCACTCTGGTATGTTTTGAGAAAATGGGGGAGGGGATATTTTCTTTTGTGTTACTTTGTCAGTTCACCTATAAAAAATTGTATCCATTTTCTAACACTTACATTCAAATTAGTTAACCCGTTAGTAGTCGCTAGTTGGTCGATTTGCGCCCATCCTTCAGTGTTGCCAGATATTTTTATTAAATAGCCAAAAATTTTTAGAAGTGGCATTTGATATACTTAAAACGCGAATAAAATCGAAGAAACGTCGATCACATCACTTCTTAAAATTATTGGTGACAGTTAAATAAAAAGTGTGCAATCTGTAATAGGTGGCGCTGTCTATAGCGAATACTAACGGGTTAAACTGTTTATATCGAGTTTAGAGTGTAAGTTATGGGAATTTATATAAATTGAACTGTGTTATTTATATTACTCATTTCTCTCTCATTTTATTGTCAGCACTTAATGAATCTTGCCTGTTCAATTTTGCTGGTTCTAATTTACAAAATTATTTACTTATTTTCTTCTTTCTATATTTTAAGAAGGTAAAGATAGTTTAAAAATTATATCTTTTATAGTTTTTTTTTTTTTTTCCCCTCCTAACTTGTAACTTTTTCCACTAAATAAATTTTAACATTTCAGTCCAAAGACTTGACAATAGAAGAATATGCCTCCCGTGTTGCTTGCCTTGACAGAGAAAACAAACAGATAGTAAAAGAGGTTGAAAATTTACATCAAGTCGCATCTAAAGTTCGAGAACTTGAACGAGAAAACAAAGATTTGATTCAGCAGACAGCTGTTGATAAGAAATCATTAGAAGCTTTACGTCAAGTGAGTTGCTTTGAAATATATGTTTTATTACTGTTTGATATGATTGTAGATAAACTTGTTGTTATCTAACATACATTATGCATAAGAGTATGTATTTTGTATAAATTTATGTGAAATAAAATGTTTATTATACTATTTCAAAAAAAGTAAAAAAGCTTAAACTTTGTATAAAATTTTTTTACAGTACAAAAATATTTTCTCTAAAAGCAGGGTTCATACTCCTCAGGGAAAACCTGGAAAACAGGAAATACTCAGGGAATTTGGAATTTGTTAAAAAAAGTCAGGGAAAACTCAGGGAAAATAAAATTTTCATTAAAAGTCAGGGAAAATCAGTTATAAAACCTGGAAAAACAGATGTTTTTTTTCTCTCAAGTTATGTTTTTCTTGTTTAGCTTCGTATCAAAATTTAAATGATTAAGTATTGTGAAAATACGCATGTAAATAACGATTTCTACCTGAATTTCTATCATGATCGGCAGTAATATGACATCATAGAGTGGAAGTAGCTGGTCCTGTGGAAGTTTGTCCTGTCTAGAAGAGCGTTTCTTGTAATATGTTGCTAATATTTTCTTGAAAGTTGTCTGGGAACTCAAGGGAATTTTTTTCCCATATTTGAGTATGAACCCTGAAAAGTGTTATTTTTATTCTCTAAAAACCTGATTCTTTGAAATATATTATTATATTCTTTTTTTACATTTGTAGGATTTAGTTTCCGAAAAGATTGCTAATCAAAAACTGACTAATGAAATTCAAAAAATGAAATCACATCTTGAAAGTAATGAATACCTTACTGAAATTATTACCTGTGATACAGAAGTTCAAAAGAAGTAAGTAATAAGTATATCATTTTATTTATGTACATATTTTCTTTCTATTTCTTATGCAAAATCATATTTGTTTGTTATAAAAGGGAAATAATTGATCTTTTTCCAGTAATAATACTTCGTTAAATATATTTTTGTGTTTAAGAAAAAAATATTAGTGAATTTTGAATTTAGAAAAGAATCAATGCTTTCATTCAATATTTTATTTCAAATTCACGACTGTTAAATTAATACTCATTTTCGAAAAATCAATTTTTTTATATTTTAATTTTGAGTTTAAAAATGTACATTTTTACAAAGTGCATTTTTTTATTTTTTAGCCACAAAATGAAATACTAAAAATGTAAAATATCAAATTTTGGAAAATAAACAATAGTTTAATGGTTATGAACTTCCATAATTGTGTTATAATATTCCATAACATTCAGAAAATGCATTTAGTAATGAGTAATTATGGAAACAAATTTTCACATTAGGTAACATGGCCACGGCTGTCGGCTAGATTTGGTGTTGTTTGTTCTTAATGTAATATAAACAAAGTCAGGATAATGCCTTACTTTATTTTTATTAATCATTGTTTTTTGTATCTGAAAAATGCATCGAACACATGTAATTTTAATTTGTGCTAATTATTATTTTACAATCAAAAATCCAATAAAAAGTCAAAGCTAGTTTTTAATACGTTGAGTGCCACACAAATTCTTAACGAAATCCCCATCAGGCCACGCACGTTGCTTAGAAGCACTAGTATTGCGGTATAGCAATGTGTTTTTATGTTTACTGGGTTTAAAAAAATTCATTAAAATTCCTTAATGATATAATCCTGTAATAAATAAAAAATTAAGTGCATTTAAAATAAATTTTCAGTAATTACTTAATGTAATTTTTTTAGTTTAATATCGTATTCTATACTGTCAGCCACCGGTGGTTGACATCGCCTAAACGGAAAGTTCAGTGTCAGCCACCAATGGCTGACATAGCACTTAACGTGTTAAAGAAATCTAATTTATTGCATAGCACTTTAAACGATATATTTATTTTCTATTACTGAAGCGATTTATTAACAAGGCAATACTTAATGTTTTTGCATGGTGAAACTAGATTGACAACCAAATCGGAAACATGATGCATAACTTTTTAATTTAGTGTAGAATAAAGTTAATATGTGTAAGTAAAGATTGCATAAACAGCTATTCAAAATTATATAAGCATTAGAAAAATGTTACTAGACAGATTGTCAACTGTTACTTTTAAGTTTCATATAATTTAACTGTTATTAGGTAATATCAGAATAAATTTCATAGCTAGTTTGTCAGTTCACAGTTGATCTCATGCATAGGACAGTTTGTTACAATGCTCTGAAGTTATGTTTCTATTGATTATATCCAAATGAAACTTCAAATGTATGTTATAAATTCATGGGGCCAAGGATTTAGGGGAAATTATTCGTTTTATGAAGGGTGTCTCAAAATTAATGCAAAATTTGAATTAAATAAAACACACAGTCCCCCCCCCCTTTAAATTATTTTTTGTTGAATCATAAAATACGCAGGATAGATTATGTATGGAATATCACATAGGGCAAATGACCTCCACGGCTTTGCTGGCACATACATTCTTTTGTCGAAATCTTCCATGACCATTTTGCATAAAAATGGCTGAATTTCGTTGATGCAGCATTGAATTTCCTCTTTCAATTCGCACGTGCTTGTGGGCTTGTTAGCATAGACCTTTGACTTCAAATAACCGTATAAAAAGAAATACAATGGTTTTAAATCACATGATCTTAGAGGGCCAATTCTTATCATCGAAAGGAGAAAGTACACAGCCAGGAAATGACTCATGCAATAATTGAATTGTTTCACTGGCTGTATAGGTTGTGACACCGTCTTGTTGAAACCACGTGCCGTCCACATCAATATCATCCAATTTAGGCAGAAAAAACTATGTTATCATGTCGTGATATCGAGCAGCAGTAACATCCACTGCTTGACCAGCTTCATTTTCGAAAAAGTATGGTTCAATGATGCCTTCAGCCCAAAATTTGCACCAAACAGTGGCACGTTGAGGATGCATTTGTTTTTCGACAATCACATGTGGGTTCTCTAAACTCCAAATGCGGCAATTTTGACGATTAACAAAGCCATCAAGGTGATAATGTGCTTCATCGCTGAAAATAATTTTGTTTGAAAAATTGGCATCCACTTGTTGATGTTCAATAATCCATTTAGCAAACTCTCTTCACTGTGCATGATCATTAGGCTTCAGTTCTTGTGTCAATTAAACTTTGTAAGCATCAAGACACAGATCTTCAGTGAGTATATGCTGTAGAGAGCATTTTGAAATTTGCCATTCTTGTCCATGACGCCAAATTGATGTTCTTGGACTTCTACCAACACTCTCACACACTGCTTCGATATTGACATTTGAACAGTTCATTTTTGAATGACGAGTGTGTTTAGCATCACCACTTGATCCAGTCTGCCTCAATTTTTCAATTACTCTCTTCACAGTTGAGGAAGTTAAATCACTATTTCAACCATATTTTGTACAGAATTTTTGAACTGTGGCCACCAGACTTTCATTATTTTTGAAATATTGTTCAACAATGAAAACACTTGTTCTATCGTGTAATGTTCCATTATAACTAACCCTAAACTATCAGCTGTGAAATGGTCTTCTTATTAGGGTTGTCAACACTTTACTGCATAAATGGTGGAAAATTCAATTATAAAAACTTTTCTTGGTATTTATAATTAAAAATATTAGTTTTATGTTTTACAAACAGCTTTGTTTTTCTATCATAAGAACAAATCATTTACCGTCATTAACCATGCTGTTAGACAAAAAAATAAAGCTTTTTTTTTTTTTTTTTTTTTTAAATCAAGTAATAAAATTTATTTGCATTTGCAGATCAGTTACATCAATAATACAAGGTGTTGTTAAAAGTTTATTTTCCACTTTTTCTTTCCTTATCTTCATCCTGTTTGCAATATTTTTATTTCAGTTTTGTGATTTAATGAGTTTTCCTTGTTTCTATTAGGTGTACAAATTAATTCGGTCCATTTTTTAGCAATAAAAAAAATATTTATTATTAAACCAAAACAAAAAATACATTATTTAAAGTATTGTCCATTATATTCTACTATTTTTTCCCATCTCTCCGGCAATCGTCTGATTCCATCTCGATAAAACAACTCATCTCTTTCGCTCATCCATGTTTCGAGCCATTTTTGTATTTCTTCGTAAGAAGTGAACCGCTGACCGGTCAGATCATTCTGCATTCGTCGGAACAACCAGTAGTCGGAAGGGGCAATGTCCGGAGAATACGGCAGGTGCGGTAGGATGTCCCACTTTCTTTTTTGTCTGTAAATCAGCTGCTCGCAAGTGCATAATCGCCTTTCAACGTCTCTGGGTTTCAGTTCATAAGGAACCCATGTTCCTTCTTTTTGGATCATTCCCATCGTTTTTAGTCTCACCGATATTGCTTGCTGAGTCACTTCCAGTTGTTCTGCAAGCTGTTCTTGTGTTTGAGTCGGATCTTCATTCAGTAATTCCTCTAATTCGTTATCTTCAAATTTTTTCGGTTGTTCAGAGCGATGCCTGTCATCAACGCTAAAATCTCCATCTTTAAATCGTCGAAACCATTTCCTGCAAGTTTTGTCAGTCGGAGCACTATCGCCGTATACTTCTACGAGCGTTCAATGCGCTTCGGCGGCACTTTTCTTCCAATGAAAGAAAAAATCAACACTTCCCACAAATGCTGCTTATTGACTTCAAAACCTGACATGTTTAATGCAATGCTGATCAGGCTATTTCAAGCAAGCGAAAGAGTTGTACACTGAAGATTCTTAACAAATATATAACCTCTCTGAAACCACCGAAAACAGCTGTCATAGCCTAGCATTTGTGGCAGCTAGCGCCATCTTTCGAAAACGGACCGAATTAATTTGTACACCTAATATTAATTTAGTCATATTTTCTAAATTGACCTCTATCATATATATGTACATTAATACTTTGTAAAATTATCAAATGTTATCTTTCCTATATATCCTGATATTTTTATTATTAGATTTGCTCTGTATTATTATTTTATTATTATTATTATTATTCAACAGATTAAAAAAAAAAGGGGTATTTGTTGATTTAAAGGATGGAACTATGATAATTTATCTAAAATTATTTCCAAACATTATCAATAGCACTTTTAACCACTTCACCGGCCACTGTTGTGTGTGGAAGACTACATTTCCCCCCGAGTTATCTCAGGATAGCCGGTGAAGTGGTTAATGCAGCAACCCTGGCTTCTTTTATACATTATCTCTTTGTATGCTATTAAAAAAAGTAGTTTCATACCTTTAAGTTTAAACTGTAGTGATGATATTGTGTGCATGAACACATTATTTCCAAAAACTAGTGTGTATACACAACATATAGAAAGATTGTGTAGTGCCGTAAATGGCACTCCATATTTTTGGTGTCTTTTGCTAAATTTTCCATAACAAAAATATAAGGTCTGTGAAAACTATTTTCTATATTTAAAATGAAAAATTTTAGAAAGATTTTAGCAAATCAATTGACCGAAAAATCAACAAATACCCTTAAAAATATTTCTTAACAATATTTTTTATATCTTTAACTATACTACAATGTACTTGTATTTATGCAGCGAATTAAAGGCGGTGGATAAGTTTTTATGTGATAAAGAGCAAAATCATGAAGAAGTAGCTTTATTTTCTAATTTTAAGTAAGTTATCGAAAAGTATTGTAATTTTTATCTTTAAAACATTTGTTATTTATTCAGTATTGATTTTTATAAAGCAAATCATTAATTTTCTTATATTTAATTAGTTTTATTTTGCATCTATACACTTGAAGATTATTTAAAACTAGTATTATGTGGCCACCACATGACTTTCTTCTATATAATTTTACACAAAATTTATTCACTACAAATTGTTTATTAAATTATCAGATTATTTTTCATCATAAATGCAGACGATTTTTATCTGACAGAATTGTATCACTAAAAATGCCGAAAGAAAGTCATTTTTTTGCAGTTATCAGAAGAAATGCAATTTTTTTTTTTTTTTTTTTTTAGTTTTATTTTCGTTAAAAGTAAAAAAAATCGATAACTTTGTTTTAAATTACCACAGATCTATAGTTCAACCATTTGTTTTAAAGGTATTGACGAGGTCTTTCGAAAGATACCCATATTGAAAATTTACTCCCCCCAGGGGGGGAAGCAATGCCTCCACATGCACAAAATTTTTTTCCTAATTAACTACTACTATTATCAATAATTCATATTAATTTTACAATCACACAATTAAAATATCTCTCATTATGTACATTTATACAAAATTTTGTCCTATACTGCCATGTTAAAAATTTAGAAAAAATACGATCACAGCGCCACCTGTTGATCGAATGATCCCCAAACATAATCAGCACCAGTTTATGTCAGGGTCCAACTAAATAGCAAGTTTGGTTAAATTTCGTTCATTGGTTTGTGAGATACAGCGTCCACAAAATTTGTGATACACACACACAGACAGACATTTTCTAAAAACAGTCAAATCATGTTCAGGACATCCCAAAACGTGTAAATCCATCAAAAACTGGAGTTCGAAAATTTTCACGAATCCAATACTTTTTCTATATATACATATAGAAGAAAGTAATAATGTTGCTGAACTTTGATAAACTTAAATAAAAATTGAAAATTTTTAAAATCTCTAGGGAAAAAATATTTACTAAAAGTTGTGTATATATATATGCATGATTGCTTTTTAGATTATTATACCAAATTTATAGGCAATTCTGAAGAGAGAGAGAGAGAGAAAAAATCAAAAAGTTTTAGTAAAAAACTGTTTTTGTTCCTTTATGGCCCAGCATGCATGAAATAGTAAAATAAATTGCCAATTTAAGTTTATTATGTTTATTTTCTGTTTGGATCTTATTTGGACCATTATGCATAAAGGGATTAATTTAATAGTATCATACAGTTTCTTAAAATTGAAGCTGTGTATTTAAAGAACATTTATTAAGGTCAGGCATAATGAAAGTTGCATTTACAGTGAACTCCCAATTATCCACAGGCACGGGTAAAGGGTAGAAACAAGAAAGTGCAACTTCAAGAAAAAATTATTTCTCATGAAAAAACAAAACAAATGATTGATTAAAAGAAAATGTAAATATAAAGAACTACATTGTATTATTATTATTATTTTTTTTAACGATACACTTCGGAACTGTTCAATTTTGTGCATAAATTAGCTTACAGATTGTTGCTTGGCTTCATTGTAAGTACAATTTTTAGCTTATTGTTTTTACATTCTTTAGTACATAAAATACAATTTTTTTTCTGTACTGTGAATATTTTCATATGTTTTATATGGAATACAATCAAGCTTTTGAGCTAGAATATTTTTTATCTCATTTGCCCTTAATTTTCAACCTTTTTGTGGTTTATCCACTATTTCTATTATGTATGGAACCTGTGCCATTCAATTGTGGAATACTCAGGAGTTTACTGTATTAATAAATTCTAACAGTCCTTGGCTGTAGATTCAAATATATGCTTAAAAAAAGTACTTGTAATAGATTTAAGACTGCAAAATCTTCAGCAATCAATTTATTTAATAATTCTTAAGAAAAAGGGCTAAAAACTTTTCTTAAAAAGAAGAAAAAAAAAAACTATACAGAGATGCCAAGTTATTACAGGTTGTCCATAACCTTAAAACGAATTTTTTTCTTGTAATCTTTTGTAATAGTTATCTTCGATTAAAAAGGACAAATTTAACTATTTCTTTGTAGTGGCAGGAAATTGATTTTGTAATGGTTGTAACTTGGCACCTGTGACTATATTTTCATTTCTGGCATGAATTCTGTGTGTAATTGTGAAATTTCATTACTGAATAGGTTCAGAGTATTTTGGATTGTCTCTAATAATTTCATAAAAATGCTCAGGATCAAACAGAGACATTATTTAAAAATAATAATTATCATATATTTAAACATCAAATTTAAGATTTTAGAATGCATTTCAGTTTGATAATTTTTAATTTATTAGTCACATCTGGTTATTGGGGATAACCAGTATTAAAACAAATAACAGGATTGCCATGCTACCTGGAAAACTTGGAAGAGTCAGGGAATTCGAAAATTTACCATAAAAGTCAGGGAATTTCATACGATGGTTGCTAAAGAAATAACAATTTTTCCGCCAACGTAGGGTCATTTTCTGTTTTTTTTTTTTTTTTTTTTTTTTTTCCTTAGCTTCCATGATTTTTTTAAACATCGCCAGCCTTCTTTTCTGCTCGTGAAAGAAATTTCTTATTCTGCTTATAAGCGACAGATGCTATCATTGTATGTAACTTTAGTCATATGTATTTTTTGTGTTTTCAAGTAGTACTGTAATTATTTTGCCCTTAACACAACCAGTGCTCAATATATGGTTAGACTGGAATTTTCTTAGAACGCACCTGAAAAACCTGGAAATGTCAGGGAATTTCGTTTTCCTGTTTGAGTGGCAACCCTGAAATAAAGATATATGTGATTTTAGTTTAGTCATTGTATTGTGCTTGTTATGAGAATAAAGTGCAGGTATTTTCTCTCTCTTATTTTTAAGACCTGGGTAACTTTGATAGTGTACCTTTTTTCTTTTCTTTTTTAGCATTGAGAATTCTTCAGCAGTTTATAAACATGCATCGAAAGAACTTGATTTGATATTAAAAGAGCCCTTAGAATCTTCATGTGATTTAAGTAAAAAGAAATTGGATGATTCACCTGAAATTAAAGATAAATACATAAAGAGAAAGTAAGCGTTTTTAAATAAAATAACATTGGTATATGAGGAATATTGGTTAAATAATTCTTATTTTTTCTTAAAGTAAAAAATATCAATTTGAGGAAATGTAAAACATGATTTTTTTTTTAATTATGTGCCATTGCTAACTGTACTTTTTTTCCCATCTGTGTAATGTGTATGTTAATAACCCTGTAAATAAAAGTTTAGCTCTAATGTGGTCTCTTTTTATATTAGAAATGTGTGAATAACTCCAGATTAACTTGAAGCAAAATTTATAATTTTTACCTAGAATAACCAGCACACCTTATATGAAGTAAATAAATAATTGTATGTGTGTGCATAAATCTATATATATGGGGAAATAAAAAAAAAATAAAAACTTTTTAAAAATTTAGAAATCGCTGTTCAAAATTAAAGATCACTAATTCACAGCTGTTGAATTGACGGACCTTTAAAAAAAAAATTTTTTTAATTTTTTATATTTTATTTTGAAGCGGCAAAATACGAATTTTCAATATGTGAATTTTTTTCATTTTGCAATTTCAAAAAATAAATATTAAAAATGAAAAAAATAAATTTTTAAAAAAGGTGCGTCAATTTAACAGTTGGGAATTTTCTGAATGTGAAAACAGAATTTAAAAATATGTATTAGTTAAAAAGTTATTTATAAAGAAAATTTCCCCCATAGAATAACATTGGCTCGGGCTTCCGGCGACGATTGAAGAGGGCCGTTAAATAACAATTACAAAATTCCTTCTCTCCTCCCTCCCCGACTGTATTTAACATTTTTTACCTTTAATGTATGAAACTTTAATTTTAATTTATGTTAACAAAATTTAATATGACCATCTGACCTGTCTAACATTTAAATTAAATTTATGTATATAAATGAATTTTTAAAAAAAGTTTATACATATCTATATTTTTCTGTTATTGCAATTTAGATTTTCAAATGAAAAAGAGGAACTGGGGCTTCTTTCACTACGTGAGGAGTTACAAGAATTAAAAGCAGATGTGATAGAATTAGAAAAAAGGGTATGTATATTGCTTTTGTTTTTTTTCCTCTGATTCCTTATTGTTTTTGTCTCTATTTCAAAACTTTTACTTTTCTCTTGTAGAAACTCTCTATAGAAGAAGAAAATTGTAACTTGAGTAATCAAGTTGCTAATTTGAAGGACCAAAATAATAATTTAAAAAGTCAGTTAGAATCTGTGGACCAACATATTTCTTCTGTACTATCTCAAAACTGTACTTTGCAGTCCAAACTTGCCAAACTTGAAGTAGAACTCACTCTCATTTCCTCTCAGAATAAAACCTTAGCATCTCAAAATTCTCTGTTTCAAACTCAAGTATCTAATCTTGAAGAACAAATTAAAAAGGTATGCTTTAAGTGTGTGAATATATGAAAGCATTCTTTCATTACAAAAACTTAAAATAAATAAGTAAATAGAATTTTGTCATTTTATTTGTTTATCTCATAACAGAAATAGAAATTTTCAAATACATATTTTTGTGTAATTTATAAGAATGATAATAAAATTTTAAGAAACCATATAAATAAATTAATAAAATGTAAAATATATGAGTATGTGTAATGTCTTATATCTCTTCCTAAACCATCGAACCAATTTCAACCAAACTTCATACAGTTACTGCTACAGTTACAGTTACCAGGGTTGAAGTACTATGGAAATTTGACATTCCTAGCATACGCATAGTGGGAGGGAATGAAGAAAAAACCTGTCAAAAATCTCATTTTTGTATGATTTTTACAGTAATAATGCAACTAAAAATGTGAAATTTAATATGTAGGCTACATCTAATGTACATTTTCTCCTTAAGTAAAGGTTTTTAAAATTTCAAAATTAAAAAGCAGTGAAATGATTAAAAAAAGGTTCTAAAATTATACTTTCATCAAATTCTCATGCATGCAATTGAAACATTTTACTGTTAATACATCAAAATAATGTAGTATCTTAATATAGTTCAAATAATTTTTATATCATATTAGAATGGCATCACTTTTAAAGTATTTCCCAAATGAATGATTCCCCTTTGAAAATGACATTTCTTAGAGGTTATTCAATGAAAAACATACATTTTCATTGAGAAAACGGTCTTGCTTTACTATGATTGTGTGGGGTTTTCATTTATTAGCGATGGAATAGGTAGTAAGAAATAGTAATCGTAACTTTCTTGGAATTATAATGCAGTATCAGAAGACTTTTGCAAATAATTGTTATTATTTTCTAGGCTTATTAATAAATATAGGAATTAAAAAATGGAGGTTTAAAAGAATTCATTTAAATATAGTGACCAGTAAAGTGGACAAAATCAGCTAGTTTTATACATAAGGCAGGGGTAGAAATTAAGAAAACAAGTCACTGGTCCTGAGGACCAGTGATTTTTAAATTTCATTGGTCCGTTCACTTGTTCTATTATATTTTTAAAAATGCTTTAAAATTTGTAGAGCAAAATAAATATACATGACAAATATGATAATTGAATTTTTGTAAATTTATTTAAAAATACAAATGAAGTCTTACATAAATCAAAAATTTATGTTTTAATATAAATGGGTTACACATATTATCATATGTTGTCACATATATTTTTAGCCAGAAATAATTGGTGATGCACTTTGAATCAAAGAAAATATGGGAGGGGGGGGATTTTTTTTTTTTTTTTTTTTTTTTTTTTTTTGAAGAAAACTTTACTGGTAATTACGGAAAAATAAATAAATAAAATAAACTGGGAAGTTTTACTGGTCCGGTAGACTACTATAATTTATATTTGCTGGTCCATTGAATGTTTTTGTGGTCCTGGACCAACAGATCACTGTGAATTTCGAGCTCTGTAAGGTATGTCTCTTTGCCCATTTGATAGCTAAATAGTTAGCACTGTGATTGATACCTCAGGTGCCAGGTTTCAGCTTTCATTCTCAGTTTAGGTGGATCGTAGTGGTTCTCAATCCACTGGACAAAGTCTAACAATTCTTAGTGTACAAATAAAATAATAAATAAGTAAAAAATGAGCATAGAATGAAAACCCCAAAACTCAAAAAATGCTACTTTAAATAGCATATTCTATGTTATTCAAAATAACAATTTTTACCTAAACAACTGTAAATTAAAAAAAGAACAAAGTCATTGATTAATTTGAAAAATGTTTTCTGAAAATTGTAATCAGCTATTTTTATATTTTAAAAATTTACAAAATGTGTGTGCACATTATTCTTTTAATTAGTTAACTATTTCTTTTTTGTTTATGTTTGTATTCTGTTCAGTTTCTGATATATTTGCAATTGTTTGGTCTGTGGATTATTTTCTTTTCTGTTTTTCTTCTGTCTTTTGAGAAATAATAGATTGCCACGGGCAATAAGATATAACTATCTCAAGTATTTTCAGCCTAAGGCAACTATGACAGTAAGTTTAAAAACTGTATTATTAAAACCCAGCGTTACAAGCAGAGAGGAGAGAGATATTTTTATACTTCTAACAACTGCTTCATAAACTCTCAAACCTTTAAGGTCCAGTCTTTAGACTGCCTCACGAGACTTTAGCATGACTTGGACACTCAAGATGCTCTAACCAGCCATTACACACCTCTATATTAAAATAAGTTATACTAGTTAATACCCATCAAAATTTGATGGATGATGTGCAACTAAAATCTCTTCACGCCATAAAGTTTAAAACACCCTTGCTTTAATATTTCACATTGCTCTTAACCGGTTTAAAACCCCCTGCCCAATTTCCCATATTTGTAAAACCATTTGGATATAATCCAAAGTATTAACTTATTGTATTCTATAAATAAACTGCAAATCGGAATAAAGTTAAATTTTGTTTTTACTGGAATAGTATTATAACACTTTATTCTATCAAAATAATATATTTCAACAAAAGTATACAGTTAAAAATAAATAAATAAATAAATAAATTTTTACTTGTATAAAATATCAATATTTTAATATTATTCTTTTCAAATTATTTTTACTCTAATATAGTATCGGAATAAAATATCAGAAATTATAATAATTGGATAAATAATAATTAAATAAATAAATAAAGTAAAATAAAACCCCCTTTGATTTTAAATATTTATCTCCATCTTTTCTAAAAAAAGTTTTCAACTGATGAAAGTTAACTTTTAAAGAACAATAAACTTTGATAATTTGTTAATTTTAAAAGATTTTTTTTTTTTTTTTAAGAAATGGAAAAAAGTAATTTTAAGAATATGGCATAATATATTGACATGGCAATGGATGGTGCCACATTCAGTGTACAGAAGTTTTCGGCGAGTGAAAATGCATACGAAGATAACCGATGCCAATACGTATTTGTGAATTGCTTTGTTTTTAATAGGTATACTTCCTTGGAAAATATGAATTAATCGTAATTATTTTTATGATTGAGCCACGGAGTAATATTAACTCCCAATTGGTTCAAAATTTTCTCGTTCATGCCCATATCATACGATTTTGGTCAGTCAAAAGTATTTTCATCATTTCTAAAGAAACACCAAAATCATTACACATACATAGATATGATATTCATACATAATAACAAAGTCCTTTTTTTTTTGATGCAGTTTAAAAATGAAAAATAAAATAACTACATTTTTGCTTTTTTTTTTTTTTTTTTTGGTCTAATTTTTATTCTCTAAACATATATTTTTGTTATAGGCTAATGAACAGTATGCAGAATTGGATAGTAGGAACAGGTGGCTAGCAACAGATCATGAATCTCTTCAACGTTTGCATGAGCAGTTAACTAATGATTATGATTCTCTAATTAAAATTCATAGTTCTCTAAAATCTCATCACAAGAGTCTTAAGGTGGAGCATAATTCGTTAAAGGTGGTATGCATATTAAGCTTGGCTAGCTTAAGCTTTTCCAATTTGTTTTTTTGTTTTGTACTTGTATTGATATCTGTATTATATTGTTGAATATAATGAGTAAATATTGTTTTCTTATTCTTATTGGCTGTATTTATTTTCATCATTTCCAGTACTGTTCTTTCTAGGCCATTTTTTTAGACAAAGTATCCTGCAACTGATGGATATATTTTTTAATTTGTTTAAATTTGTATATAATATGTTTATTTTCTCAAAGACTTTTTACTTTTAAGTTTCCTGCTTGTTGTGGCTTTCGTACTGCACTTGTGCCTTTTTTTTTTTTTTGTCTTAAAAGGTTATTCTTGATCATTTTTAATTGAAACAATTGAGAGTTTTGTCAGTGCATTGTATTTGTTTACAGTTTTTATTCGTTGCTTTTTATCACTAATTAAAAACGTTGCTTGATTCTAAAAATTTATTCAGGAACATTAAGATTGTTAAAGCACCATAAAATTCTAAACCACAGGGTATTTCAAAGTTTTCACTGTTTTTAAGTTTAATTCAGTTAAGTTTCAGTTTAATTTAGTTGATTCCATTTTACAAAATTTAAAAAGTCTTTCTTTCATTAAACTGTAAAAATTCAGTTGAAATGTTTGTGTTTTAACAAAATGTATTGCATATAAATAATTGTATTTTAAAATATTGTAGCTTTTACATATTAAGGTATCATTATATAGACTCAATTTTTATCAACAAAACTTTGTTCTACAAGAAGTTATCGATTTTAATGTAAAATGATTTATTTGCTTTTGCATCAATTGTGCAAAACCTCAACCAATATAGCATATGAAAATAGGCAGATGAAAATAAATGAACTTTTGGATGCATGCAGTATTGAACTTACCAATTCCAATTATGCTTTTTGTTAAGAAAAAAACCTTTGCCAGGTTTAAAAAAAAAAAAAAAAAAAAAAAAAAAAACTCAAATTCTGAATAATGATGGAATATTGTCTTTTGAATGCGATCATAAAAACAAGATTAGAAGTACTAATGATTATTAGTACTAATGAAAAAGAATTGAAATGGCCATTAATTTTTGATTGAAAAATTAACTAGTTTTAAATTATTTTATTTTACTTTTTATTTCATTTTTTATTTAATTTATTGAAATAAGAGTTGTATATTAAGAAAATAATAATGATAATTCCTAAAGGTGATGATTGAAAATTTTTTTAAGAATATTTATTTAAAAAAAAAAAATTCTATAAAAGATGAAAGCTGAAATGTAAATATAAAAGATTTCTTACCAATTTTAGAGAAAGAAGATAAGTTAAATATCATAAGACATATTTATTAATGAATTTAAATATCATGAAATTATTTTTTAAGGAACTGACTCCCACGATGAATATACGCATAAAATATTAATACACACAAAAATAGAATGCATTTTAGATTAAACAGTATGATATCACATGTTCTGAACATAATCCTACTCAGAAATTTAGCATATTATAATAATTCTTTTGAATAGAATGTTCTTAACACTATTAGCCAAAAATATCCAGTGACATTCATTCATGAATGTTCATTTTACATTTAAAACAATATTGTATGCTCGGACTCAACATGCATTTCACTAATGAAGTTGAAGTTTACAAATTATATACTTTAATTTGGTTTCATTAGGAATTTTAATTATCCATATTTCCCTTGTTAGTTTTTCTATCCAAAGGAGGGTTTAAACTGCCATTAGTTTTTGTAGCATTTTTCTAAAAGATGTCATATTTTGCTAAAATATGTCAGTAAGAATTTTCCTAAAAAAAAAATTCAGATAATTTCATCAAGTATCTGTATATAAAAACCTCTCATTTTTTATTCATATATTCTATTCACATGCAAAAATTATGAGAGTTGTTATTTAGCATATTTGGATTTAATTTTGATTTTTAGTGGCTTAATTTACATGTAAAATATTTAAAATTATGTCAAAATTCAGAATTTGCATCATAGAAACCTTCTCAGCTCTAGTATTTGCACAATATTATTTCCAATCTATTACCCCCTTTGAAATTACTTTTTGATTTTATACATATGACATAGCTGCCTCTTTTTCTGTTGTCGAAATCAAAACTAAGTTTCACTGATTCTTGTTTCTTAAATTCCAAGTATGGATACTTGGTTAGAATCATCAGTGAACAAAAGAAATAGAAAAAATTGGGGATAACCGAATTTAGAAAAAGAAATCAATAATATCTAAGGAATTAAATTAACTTTCAAAACAGCTGAAATACTACTAGTGCATTTTAACTAAAGAAACTTTTTTTGTTGGGTTAAACGCTGTTGCAAAGAGATGAAATGCTGTGTGTGTAAAAAAAAAAAAAGGAATGCTGGAGTGTGCTGCCAGTGTCAAGACATAAATATTGAAAAATGTATATAATTTATGAATAAAGAGATAGCTTAGAGATTCAGAATTAATTTTTTTATATATATATATATAATTTATTTAATTTAGAAAATATAAATTTTAGAATTTTAAAGTTATTTAATTGATTTAAATTTATCAGTTTTGTTAGAAATAATTATTAAATAATGCAGTTTTGAATTTTTTAGAAATTATTTTTAAACAGACAATTTTAGATCAAAATATCTTCATTTGTAAAAATGACAGAATAGGGTCTTACAAATAAAATATTTGTTTGACGATGTGTATTTTAGCATACAGCATTTGTTCTTTTTGTAAATATTTAATAACTTTTTATTTTTTATCTTTGTAATAGGAAAAATTGCAGGCAGCTTTATTTTCACAAGAAGAAGTTATGAGGCTGAGAGAAGTTCTTGAAGAAGATGATGCTAGAGCAGAAAGAGGGCTACTAAATTCTTTAAGATCGGAACATATGCAGCTAAAGGTATTTATTTTTTCTAGAGCTCTTTTAAATAATTAAAGCATAATTTCGTTAATATCATTTGAATTTAAAAAAATTCATTTATTGTCCATAGAAATTTACAGAAGCATTTATCTATAGGAGAAGCTCAGAAAGGTGAAAAAAATTCATCAGGGGTTGAAATACACATATTTAAAGAAACCAAATTATTAATTAACAGCCTGCATCACATACGAAAACCCCACAGGCAAGTCACAAGTCTTGCCGCCTGCCTCCTTCCTTAAGTTTCTTAATTTATCATAAATTTCGATTTAGTTTATGTTTTTCTGTTAAGATTTTGTTGAGTTAGCTTATTGTTTCATATGTTATGCAGGCTGTTAATTAATAATTTGGTTTCTTTAAATATGTGTATTTCATCCCCTGATGAAGTTTTTTCAACTTTCTGAGCTTCTACATAAAGAAATTTTTCATTCTTATTGGTCTTTGGTTTCAGTGATCCTGTATCTGTTGCTTGGCTTCTACTGCGCTTAATAAATCATTATTATATTTACATTTAAAATTAAACCTGCTGCAATTGCGCATAAATTTTGAATGTATTTTGACTTTAATAATACTTATTGATTTGTGTCATTTCAAAAAAAAAAAAATATATATATATATATATGTATGTATGTGTGAATTTCATGTATTTAGATTTGCCTAATATTGGTATTAACACTATTTTATGTATATTTGTTATGCTTCATAGTGAAATTTTATCTCTGAAAGAAAGGGACATATTTATTTTTCCTCTCTCCTCTATTGCCTAGATAAGAGAGCTTAACTTTCACAAAAAAAAAAAGTGTGTGGAAACAATTTAGAAGCACAGAATAAAAACAGTTTTGAAAACATTTTATATCAAAATATGTGAAAATCAATGCAAAAAAAAAAAAAAAAAAAAAAAAAAATGCCAAATTTAATGTGCAACCATCGCAAAAAAGCAAGGAAATCAACAATACAGCAATCAGTGTTTGCATATTGTGAGCATTGCTCACAAACTGAAAAATAATTCTTTAAATACCTTAATCTAATTACCCTAAGTTACCCTATTTTTTTAATTCCATGGAATATCATTAAATTCATTAATGAATAAATTTATTTAAAGATTTCTTATGATTATGCTGCTATTTATGAAGACTTAGCATGCTCTGAAATTAGATGCCCCAACTGAATTCTAACTGTGCATTGTTCAGTGAGTGCCTTTCACCAAATTATCGAAAAACTTGACAAGAAGACAACACTCCTCTTACAGTGTGTTGTGTTTCTACAGGGTTCATACTCAACAGGGAAAACCTGGAAAACAGGGAATACTTAGGAGATTTGGAATTTGTTTAAAAAAGTCAGGGAAAATTGGTTATAAAACCTGGAAAAATAAATATTTTCTTACTCTCAAGTTATATTTTTCTTGTTTAGCTTCATATCAAAATTCAATTGATTAAGTATTGTGAAAATATGCATGATTTCTACCTGAATTTCTATCATGGTCGACAGTAATATGACACCATACAGTGGAAGTAGCTGTGTATTTTGTCCTGTCTATTGGAGCATTTCTTGTAATATGTCACTAATATTATCTTGAAAATTGTCTGGGAACTCAGGGAAAACTCATGGAATTTTTTTCCCGTGTATGAGTATGAACCCTGTTCTAATATTGAATTTTTTCTATGTATTTTGTGTGCTGTAATGACAGATTTGTGCTGGTATCGATGTAATTATTACAAGCTATCTTCAGAATCTATTTTCCTTTTTGTATGAATATATTGCTTTTTTACTTCATTTTTTCTTTAACTAAACTATGCTTCTAATAAAGAAATTCAATTATAGGAACAGCTTAAATCTTTGAAAGAGACTCACGAAGGAGTATCCAAAGAGCTGAAATCCCTGCAAGCCATCCATAAATCCCTGAAAACAGAAAATAATGAATTAAAATTAAAACATACTGCCATGCAAGGAGAACTAGTTGAGTGTCAAAATGAAACTTCATCACTTGATGTTGAAGTTTCCAAATTAACAAGTTGTTGTGAAGTAAGAGAAACTTCTGTAGATATTTTGTCTTCATTTTTTTTAAAAATACCTTCCAATTATTATTACTTAAAGAAAGATTCTTCATTTCTTCAGCCTTAATTGTATTTCTATGTATAAAATGATTAAAACTAATTAATATTTCATTAAAGAAAACCCTATTAAAAATTAGAAGTAACTCAAAAATCACCCCACTCCCCCCGTAACCTAACTTTTCCACTCTAACTCTTCATACTGCAGATGTCATAAAATTAGCAGTCTTTAAACATAGAAATCTTATACTATTAAGTGAGCAATATTTGTATCTTTCACTGTTCTCGAAAACGGTAGTTTGGACATCACGAGATTCAGTGGCGCACCCACGGAGGGGGCTTAGGGGGCTGAAGCCCCCTCCAGAACTAGCTGACATGGTAAAAAACATGCATGAAAAAATATTATTCAAACACAGATATTGTAAGCAAAAATAAAGTTTATAAATTAAACCTCAAATTTTTAGGAATTTTTGAAATTCTTACATTCAAACACAAAAACAGTGAACTAGTTCTGTGTTTTTTAGTTGAAAGATACCCTAGACATTGCATTGCAATTTTTGGGAATCGGCTTCTAAGGCCCTAAAGCATATACTGTTATTGTGAAATCGAGTGAGTACCGAAAAAGTCAGGCAGGAGAAGCAATCTGATGTGGAAGTAAGCAGGGATGTATTTGTCAGAAAAATGGGATACCAGGCTCATAAAATTTTATATTTTAATTCATGAGTATTTATAGCATCTTTGTGAAAGTTTACTTTGTCCTTTGGCAAAATTAACACATTCGCATTGGTAAATGAAAATTCTCGTTTGATATAAAATTAAAGATCAGCCCTGCTCTTAGTCGTTCCTCTGAAACAATATTTTAAATTTAAAATGAAATTTGCATTAGGGATGCAACGGATATCCGGTAAGCAGTAACTATTCGGCCGATCCGGCTAGTCAACTGGATATTCGGCAATGGCCGGATATTACTATTATCCGGCAGTAACATCCGGCCCAAAATTTATGAATTGAGAAATGGGTAGAAATAACATATATGAGAGTATAACAAATAATATCTAATGAATAATCCACTGCAATAACATTAGAGAATGTATTTTAATTTTTTTAAATTAATATTTACTTACTTTTTAAGGAATTAAAATAAATGATATTTTTGAAATAAAGAAATCATACTTAAAAAATACACTTTGTTGAATCTTTCGCATTTCTACAATTTCTATGAAATTAACCACCAATATAAGTATTTTCAAAGTATGTTATTTAAAAATTTATATAACATAAAAAAGAAAAATTGTGGTACTTAAAAACAGGGTGTACAATTTTATATATATTTGTTTTCTTCTAAAAATATTGAAGTAATGTAATGGTCTCGGAGAAATTGTTTTAGCAATATCAACAGATTACTGAGACTGAGATGAAAAAGTTAAAATTACTTTTAATTTTTCCATATTTGTTACAAATCTTGCATACAATTATTCAAAAAATAAATAAATAAAATGAATAATATTACTGTAAATAAATCTGCTTCTTATATTTTAATAATTGGTTTCTTGAAAACTATATATTTGAAAAAAATAATTCAGTGGTTTTACTCTACGATAGTTACAGATAGGTTTCATTTAATAGTTATGAAATTGTTTCCATTGGAATTTCATTTAAAAGAAATACATAATACATGTAAAAAAGGAAAATAATGGTGATTTAAAGTTTAGATTAGTCAGATTAAATGTTTAATAATAAGAAGAAAGAAGAAAAAGTACTGCAAGCCGGATACCGGATATCTGGCTCAAAGTCTGGCCGGATATCCGGTATCCGACCAAATTTAGATCCGTTGCATCTCTGATTTGCATATTCGTTAAGCCTTTCTTATGTCATTAGCACATATACATGCTAGTAAAATTTCACATCAATTGAAGATAAAATTTAATTGGTTTAATCTCAAATACGCACAATTATTTCTCTAAAAATATAATGATTTAGAGGAATGCCAAAAGGCATAGTTTACTGTTCAAAATAGGAAAATATCCCGATAGCAATATGTTAAGATATTTTACAGATGCTTCTGAGGATGGGGTCACTTATTTATTTTTATCACGGTTAGTAGAACACACAGTAGGGTCCATGCACAGTTTTCATTTTTGCCTCTCATGTCACTAAGATCTAAGCTTCATTTTTTGCCAATGCAATTTTCTCCTGTTATAAAAACTCAAATTTCACAATATATATAAATATTATACTGGAATACAATATCCTGTAATGAACTCAGAAAGGTAACGCTTGAAATATTTGCTAACTGAACAAATTAAAATTCTAAGTAATATATATTAGAAGAGAATTAATGATTTAGGATATTAAGAGGTTCTGCCCCCTGCTAATTGCTGTGTTGACTAACACCCACGAAGACTACACGTCCGACTTGTTTCTGTTAACCGAACCTAAAAGCATCGCCCCAATACTTCAGATGATTAAATGAAAATAGCAATGTAAAAATTTAAACTGAAATTCTGTTATAATTCCTACATATTACAACTGTAGCTTTTATTTGGCTATAATTATTATAATTTCTTAATTACTTACGTGTTACTGCATATGCATGTACAGCAGCGCAGAAGAGTATTAAATTTGATCAAATTTTATTTTAAATGGAAATATGGGGCAAGGCATTTCATTCGGATGAATTTTGTGTTCACTAGCTTGTCATATTGTACACGATATTTTTTTTTTTTTTTTTATCATAGATGAACAGACAACTTAATGTTTACAAGCTCAATGTCAATTCCAACTGACCGAACTACTGTAACTTAGCTTGTTATATACCGATATAAATTTCTCGATTGCGCTATTCAACTTAAATTCAATTTCATTCATGTGTTTACTTATTTCAAAAGAAATATTTAAAGCAGACTATTTACTAAATGTACCTGTGCGTATATGCCCATACTCCTATTTACTGTACTACATGACCCGATTATTCTTCAGCCCCCTCCAGACAAAAATTCTGGGTGCGCCACTGACGAGATTTAACACAAAGGTGCCTGCCGAAGGATCATTGTGCACACCGAAGTCAGAATTTCGAATTTTTGTTTAGTTTTCTTTTAATTAATAAAAATATGAAAAGAATAAGCTAATAATTGCAAAAAAATAGCCATTTAAATTTACTCCATGATTTAATTGTTGCCAAAAAAAAAAAACTTATACTATTAAGTGAGCAATATTTGTATTTAAATTTTATCCATAATTTAATTGTTGCCAAAAAAAAAAAAAAACGAGTTTATTATTATTTTCTTTTTTCAACAGGAAAATAAATGCATTTATCTAAACATGAACAATAAAAAATAAATAAATAAATTATGCATCTCACAAAGATTGACGTTATTTTTAATTTAAAATTTCTTTTACACATTGATAAAGTGCTAATATAGTTTACGATGCTAATATATGTTGTACTAAAATCAGTTTTATTTATAGATCCTCCTGTGTGATTTTTAGATTGATTTCTTTAGAAATCGACCTATAAGGAAAGGGCATGTTTACAAACAAACACTCCGTCAATCAATCTTTGCCACCCTCAAGTGGCAAAAGATCAACCTCTATTGGTGGAAATACCAATGATTTGCCACTTTACCCATAATTTGACTGCGAGTGACATCACGTGCCCTTTCCTATTGCAATCACTTCGTTTATCTATCTATATTAATATTATAAATACGAAAGTTTGGATAGATGGATGTTTGTCACTCAATCATGCCACTACGACTAAACGGATCTGGATGAGATTTGGTACAGAGATAGAGAATAGTCTGGAATAGAACATAGGCTACTATTTATACCGGGAATTTGATTAGATTTTTTAAAATTAATTAAAATATGAAATTAATAAACTGGTAATTGACATAATATAAGCCATTTAAATTTTTAATTGTTGCCAAAAAAGTTTACAAGGTATTATTTATTTATTTATTTATTTATTTTTTCTAAATGAAATATGCTTTCACGTGAAAAATAAAAAATTACTAAATGTTAAATTGGTCGATGAGAAAATGACACTTTATAATTTTAAAATAAAATAGTGATATTAGAAATCGAACATTTTCTTCTGAATTTTATTTCACAGCATTTTTTTATATACCTCAACTTCAGATTTTTTTTTTTTTTTAGTTCGGCGGATGGAACACGCTTGGCATAAAAGCTAATTCAGCATTATATTAAAGGTATTTTCCTATTGATAATTCTGGACATTTTTTTTTTTTTTTTTTTTTTTTAATGCTGAAGTAGATCAGAAATTTTTCGCTAAGGAAAAGATAGAAAGAAATACGCAAGCGAAAGGATGATGTCACTCGCCGTTCGTGGATGCAAGAAAAATATTTCCTATGTTAAACGCTCATTGGGTTTTTGTAAAAAATTATTAAAAATCGAGGAAAATTATTTCCCGATTTTAATCCCCATATTTATGTATATATATGTATTAGTTATCATGTACATCCGTTAGATAAAGTTATTTTTGTTGTAAAATTGACAAAGTTTGAATTTTTAATTTCAAAACTCTAGAGAAAAAAAACATGGCAAACTTCCATATTCGATTGAAAACACAAACACATCATTTCAAAGGATGATATTTACACAATATCAAAATAATATACTAATTAAAAGGAAAATGATAAATATTCTATCATAATTTGAAGTCAAATTTGTTTTCAAATGTCTAAATAAAGTATCTGATATAAGATACTAATATGTTGCAGCGGAGTACATTTGATATCGGTCATCCTTGGCAGAAAAAAAAAAAATATCGCCAAATTATTTGGCGAACATAATTTAATTCTTTCAAAAATCATGGTTATTTTAACAACTTATATTAAGAGAGTAATGAATAATATGAAACAATATTTCGTACAGTGGATATTACGAAAATATACATCTGGCATGTATATTTTCGTATTACGTTTTTGATCACCAAATACAATAAGAGCTAAGAACGACAGAGTTTTGAAATTTAAAATTAAAATTTTGTCAATTTGACAGCAAAATAACTCAATCTAACGCATGCAAATGATAACTAATCTATACTAATATTATAAATGCGAAAGTTTGGATGGATGTTTGTTACTCAATCACGCCACAACGGCTAAACGGATCTGGATGAAATTTTGTACAGAGATAGATAATAGTCTGGAATAAGACATGGGTTACTTTTTATACCGGAAAAATGTAAATTTTTAATAAATCTTCTATATAATATAGATATTTCTTCTATAATAAAACTTTAAAATAATTTATTTTAATTTTTAATTGTTGCCAAAGAATATTTCACGCAAATAATAAAAAAATATATATATATATATTAAATATTAAATTTGCTTAGGCACATGACAACATGACGTCATTATAAAAATTAAATAATAGGAAAATGAAAGCTAATTCAGATCTGTATTAAAGAGCTTTATTTGTTGATAATCCTGGGTATATTTTTAATTTTAATACTGAAGTAGATAGGACATTTTTCGCCAAGGACACTATTTTTGTGACAGCAACTTTAAGCCAAGTAGTCCATAAAAAATATAAACAAATCTGTACATATAAAAGAGTAAACTCACTGATTCACTGACTCAACACTGCCATGACGATTCTGTGGGAGAGAGGGTCACAAATTTTAGTGACCTGGTTGGTTTTCTGACCCCCCACTAAGACAGAATTTTGCAAAATACCCCCCTGTCCCCCTTGGGGGGCAGAAGGCATAATTCGGCTCCAAATTACTTAACGGTGAAGAAATTGCAGATGGAAAGACCAGACTTGAGTACAAAAAAATTATTTTCTGCGATTTTGGATTTTTAAGGGGGGTGGAGGGAAGGGAAAAGGTTTTCAAAAAATGGTACTCAACACACGAGGAAATCGAACTGAACACACACTACAAAGGGATTTTGTGAAATTCCACCCTACCGCCCTTTGGAGAATGGGGGGCAAAGACATGTATTCATACGTAATGCTGCACTAAATTATCTTAGGTAGGAAATTTTTTATGTAATGGACGATTATATGTATCTGACTCACAGTATGAAGAGATTTTGCGAAATTCCCTCCTCCTTCCCTCCTTTAAGAGCGGGGGGAGAGATTTAAAAAAAAAAAAAAAAACCAAAAAAAGTTTTAAAGCATAGCTCAACTTTAAATAATTTCAGGATCTCAATTTTTTGATGTGTCGGTTAGGTATGTGTATGCAACATGCAATATAAAGTAATTTTGGAAATTTACTTCCCCCCCCCCCTCCTTTCCCCTTGGGGCGGGCGGGGCAAAAACTACATTTTGAAGCTTAAATCTGTCCAAATTACCTAGGAATGCCAAATTTTGGTGTGTGGGTGTTAATTAAGTGTGCGAAATATGCACTTTGATGAGATTTTGTAAAACTTTCCATTTTAACCGTGAGGGAGGGGGAGTAAAAAGCAGGTAAGGGACTGCCGAAGTCATTGGGGCTCCAGACTTGACTGTGACAAGCGGGAATACCGCTACAAAAAGTAGCAGGAACTTAAACTTAAGATTTTGACGGATTTTAATGGTATGCTGTTTTGGGGATTCATTTCAATATAATGGCCAGCGAAGCGGGCAAAGCCTGCTAGTTACTTATTAAGTGTGATTCATTATTGAACAATGCTATGAAGTACATGAAATTAAGTCTGTTAAATTTTTTACTAAGCTCTGAGACATCACTCAAATTCTGGCAGTCAATAAAATTTGCTAAAATTCTAGTAAAACATCGACATCTATAATCTAAATACAAAACTATGTGTACAAATAGCATGAGTTTACTTTTTACTTAGTGGTCAGTTTCTAATAAAATTTACAGTCAGGTAAAAAGACAAGAAAACAAAATAAATAATAAAAATGAACCTTTTAAATCTAATTATTATGAACTGCTTGAAAATTAATGGGAATGAAATTATAGAATTTAATCATCCTGCACACACAAATAAATAAATAAATTGAATCCAAAAGACACATGATTAAATATGTGAATTTTTGGTCATTAAGATAAATTATATTTGATAATTAAAAAATGATATTTGTGGAGGCACAAATATATATGCAGAATGCCATCCAACTCAGTGTGAAAGTACCTTTGTCACCCTCTGTCCTCTACCCTCCAAGTTACTCAACACAAGCCTCTAAATTGAATCGAATGTTCATAGCAAAAAACAGATTCTGATTCAGTTGACATGTCTCAGGTACTGTATGGGAACGTAACCTTAAGCAAAGTTGCACTTGCATGCAACATATCATGCATAAAAAAAGAAGAAAATAAAATAAAAAACTGGTTCTTTATTTATAACATCTCTCCATTGAGGAGGCACATATTTTGTTATTTCATTTCTTGTCTTTTTTCCTAAGTCACTAGTATGCATCTTCGATTATTTTTTTTGTTGAGCTGCTACCATATTACTTCTTGATGAAGATTATAAACCCAACAACACATTTTTGCAAATTGTGAAAAGGTACCCATACATTCAAGGTACAGTCGAACCTCATTAACATGAATTACTTTTAACGTGAACTGTTTCCACAATCCCCATCAAAATGAAGATTAGTGTAGTTATATGAAGTTACTGATAGTATGAACTACTGATACCATGAACAATTTTTTTGTTCCCCTTGAGATTCACGTTAACAAGATTCGACTGTATTATTGCAACTTATCTATATTGACTTGCAGTTCATAGTTTGTGGAACACTGGTAAACTGAAATCTTTTAAAATAAAATAAGCTTATTATTAAAGCCATAAACATGCATGCATGGCTAGATCTAGTTCAATCTTATTTATTATAAGTATTTTAATTGATAAGATTTTACATTGTTTTGATTTCTTTCAGCTTTTATCTCAGAAAAATTCTATGTTGGAAGAAGAACAACAATCTCTTATGTCCCATGTATCAGTTCTTCTAAGTCAGTATCATGAACTTTTATATCAAGTTGTTTCAGAAAATGGACAATTTAGAAAAGAAGAAAATAGCTTGTGAGCATTAGTTTTATACAGTTTTTTTTTTTTTTTTTATCTATTCATAAAATGTATTTTCAATCTGAAATATTTTATTTGTGATACTGTAGCAAAGAGAAACTAAGAGAGTTGTGTCAACAGAAAGAAAAGCTGGAACAAAAAATCATGGACCACTGTAATAAATTGCAGAAATCTCCCAAACGGTAATAATTTATAATTTACTTGTTTGGATCTAAATTTTTATTTAAATTATTGTATGAAATATATCAGTCTTATTTGATAGTTTCTATAAATAAAACTGAGCTGCTTTCCCATTTTTAGGGGCTCATTCAGCCCACTGCTTAATATGCTGCCATTAAGTATGAGAAGCTCACTGTTCAAGTTTGCAGGTTCATTCCTGCGTAGCCCAAGTGATATATCTTTGTAAGGTTTTCAGGCTTTACCATGCATGAAAAGAATTTAAATCACTTTCCTTTTAAAAGGCACTCCACATATGATGGTTAGATTTCACTATAGCCTAAATGATACCTTTACCTCATTTTTATTTTTGTTTATTCTTGCAATTTTCTAATTTAGAATTTGTGTATATTTATTTTGTAGCTTAAATAAATTCTAAAGTAATTATAAGTACTAAATATGGAAAAATATATTTTTTATTTTGAAAATGACATGATGAAATTGCAGTCTGAGGCATTCAAAAAAGTAAAATCTAAATATGAAATATAACATGATGAGCAAAATGATTTTGTTTTTATTATTTCCATTCATAATCCATCAAATTTTATACAATCAGAATTGCATAGTCAAGATCAGTTATATCATAAACTTTTCTTGTATTGGGTGAGTGTGAAAGTTCTACCCGTTTTTGGATATGCAAATTTGTAAGGGAATTGATGTCACACATGACATTGTAATGACGCAAATCGTCAGCCAATCAAAAGTGTGGATGCCTCATATATAAATGCATCGGGTCTTACAAAGTTAATCATCTAAAAAAATTATCAAAGGGTGTAAAATGGAAAGCGAGAAGGAGCATATAATACATTGTTTGTTATAAGAGTTTGATAAAAGGAGTACAGTAGCTGCAGCATATCGCAGTATTTGTCAAGTTTGTTGGGAGGATGCAGTTGATGAAAGCACAAATTTTTGATGGTTTCGTAAATTTAGGGAAGGAGACAGAAGCAGCCACGATAGGAGTGGATGGCCATCAAACGTTGGAGATGATGATATTGACCAAGCCATAAAGAACAACCCGAACTTAACCATGCAAGAATTAGCAGAGATCTTGAACGTACACCGGACAGTGGTCGAGAGACAGCTGATTAAGTTGGGTTTTACAAGAAAGTTGGATCGTTGGGTTCCACATAGCCTGACAGCTAATCAACGTGATGACCGAATCGCCACCTGTGTTTCCTTGCTTTCCCTGTACAAAAATGACCCATTCTTGACACAAATTGTGACAGGAGATGAGAAGTGTGTTATGTACCGTTAACGTAAAGCGTCCTAGGATTGTGTGTCGCCCTTCTGATCCACCTGCATCGACTTTGAAAGCTGAACTTCGTCCCAAGAAGGTGTTATTGAGTGTGTGGTGGGATGACTATCACCAACTGACTACCACCTATATCGTGCATTGAACTATTCCTTCAGTCAGAAAATGTTTGATGATCTTTATGCTGTGAAAACTGCCATCCAAGACTTTTTTGACTTGAAAATGCCGGAATTTTACCGCCGTGGGATTCATCTCCTACCAGAAAGATGGCAAGAGGTCATAGATAGCTATGGGGATTATGCACAGTAATAGGTACTGTTCATTTTGCGTTTATTTGCTCTTCTGTGTAATAAAAACAAGTAGAACTTTTGCACTCACCCAATAAAAAGTCTTATTCAATGGAGTTAATTAAATTATATATCTACTAGTTGGTTGTAGGGCGACTAAGGCGCCCGTTAAAAAATGATAATTTCATTTTATTTATTTTTCACTTTAAATAATTAATTTGCTAGCAAGCCCATGCAAAATTTTCACACTTTATTTATCTCTTCGTTACCTTTAAAATCTAAAATTATTTTTATTATTTTATCGACGTCATTTTTGTAGATCATCATGACATCATATAAATGCAAATTTAATGTTTAATTTTTTTTTTTTTTTCTTTTTTTTCACGTGAAAGCATATTTCATTTTATGCTGGGGAAAAAAAAAAAAAAAAAAAAGGCAACAAATAAAAATAAATGTCTATTTTCATATTTTAACTTATTTAAAAAAAATCTAAACAAAAATTCATTACAAATAAGGTACCAAATGAAAGGGGTGATTTTTCTGAATCCATTGGATTAAACAGCTTATCGATTGGGCAATTAGACTTTTTTAAAATTAACTAAAGTATGAAAATTAGGTGACAACTTGCGTTCACACACACACACACAGAGTCTAAGGAAATCTCTTAGCCTTTTTAAGCATAACAGAGTCAGTCAGTGAAGAGTGTAACTATATATGCTAATGCGCACATTAAAAAATTAAAAATTATTAAAATAAAAATTTGCTATTAATTAAAAAAGAGAGAGAGCTAGAGGATTTAAAGCATACTTGTACAATTCCTGAAGAATCAAATATTTGTTGTATGCAGGGTTTAACCTAGTAAAAAATGTTCTTTAGCATTGTAGGTAAAATACACAAGCTTTATTTCAGCCTTTTTGAAAGTTAATATTTGTGATTTAAGAAACACATATCAGTGAAACTTTGTATTGATTTCAACAATAGAAGCCACTAAGTCATATGTGCAAAATAGGAGAGCAATTTGTAAGGGGAGTAATGAGTAAGGGAGATATTCGTGCAGTACTAATGCTGAGAATGCTTCTATGAAGCCTCTAGTCAGCCATTAAAAACCAAAAATAAATCCAAATTACTAAATAAATAACAATTCTCAAAATTTTCAGTTGTTTTGTAATCTTTACCTGTGATATATTTGAATAAAAATTATAGATTACACAGGTTGACACATAAAATTTTGATTTTATAATTTTGGCTGATCTTCATGTTTTTTGGTGTGCTGAAATTGAAAATGAAGCTAGTTTTTCTCTATCACATATAGATTTTTGTCAATACAGGGTACCTATCTATACCTATACAATTTCTTCCATTACTCTTTGATAAGTTTTATAGTAAATTTCTATGATTAATTAATCATGGATACCTATTGTTGTAATTTTGCAGCACTAGTGCATCATAAAACCATACCAACCTACTGTTATGATGGTGTAGGTAAGAAATTGTGTTGGTAAACACAATTTATCTGGTCTTTACAAAAATCTATACGTGATAGAGAAAAATGAACTGGATTTTTGGTTTCAGCACATCAAAAAACATAAAGATCAGTTAAAATCATCAAATCAAATTTTGTCAACTTCATTTTTGTCGGCTTGTGTTATTAAATAAAGATGTTTTATAAGATTATCCCCTAATAGCTTTTTAGTGAAATTCTTACCAACATATTTTAACTAAATATGACATCTTTAGCAAAATACTAAAAAAAAAAAAACTAATGGTAGTTTTAATCCTGATTTTTTATACAAACCAAAGTTAATGTGTTGTATTTTATCAAAATGTACAAAATAAATAAATAAAAGGTTAAAAATGTAAAATTATAATTTAAAAAACACATTTTTTTTAAATATAAGATGAGTAATGTTGTATAATATATGGTCTTTTTGTTTCAATAATGCACATTATATATATATACAATTCCCGCCTCTTATTAAAATCACATTCGTTCTGAGCCAAAGTGATTTTATTAAGTGGCTGATTTTTATATCTGGTGAACGTTCCTGCACTTAAGGAAAAGGTATTACTTCCCTGAATTTGAAAAAAAAAAAAAAAAAAAACTTTAAAAGGTAACGAATAATGGAATTAGTAAACAATATTAATTAATTTTTGAGAGATAATTAATTAACTGTTCCTTCGATATCAGTAAATTAAACGCATTCTAAATTCCCATGCGTTTTTCTTAGAGGAAAATCATCATTACTTTACCAAAAGTTCAAGCTGTTCTTATACATTTAAAATCTTTGCGTTTAAACCTTCTGAATTATAGTAATTTCAAAATAAGAACTAGAAATTGCTTTTTAGTAATTAAAAAAAAAAAATCATTTCAAATCAAAATTTGTAACTTATTACTGCGCTTTGAAGAATACATTCCTTGAAATTATTACAGAAATAAGCTATAGGGCATGTTTAATTTGTAAATGTGCTGCAAATCTTCAACAATGAGTGATAAAGGAAGGTTTGTTGAGTTTTAATTTCTTTTTTTATTAAAGAAAAAAAAAAAAAAATCACAATGCAAATAAAAATTTTTTGAGTGTGTATAAATGATATTTTTTGCTGCTGAGTAGATATTTTTGAGTTTATTAACCGGTGATACTGATTTTATTAAGCGGCGGCTTTAAAAGTAGTTTGTATTGATTTGATTCCAGTCCTGTTAATTTGATCAGATTAAGTGACTGATCTTATTAACCAGTGAATTTATTAAGTGGCGGTTACTGTATATATATTCCCCATAGATTCACTCAAGCACTTTATTAAGAACAGCATGCTGAAAAAGAAAACAGAATTTAAATTTTTATATTGAATGAAAGTTGCAATGTATTTCCTGTATTTAGTAACAAAAATCCTATTATTATTATTATTATTTATTTATTTTTATTTTTTTATTTTATTTTATTTTTTATTTATTTATTTATTATTATTATTTTTTTGGTCTTTTTAAAAGTAAAGATCACCAAAACGTAAATTTCATATTAAAAAGAAGACTTTCATTCAGCATAGAAATTCAAAATTGGATATTTTAACATGTTCTAGGTAGGAAGTTTTTGCCTTAAGTTCTCAGCATTGTACAATTTATTTGATTTGTGACTTATGTGTATTCGCACCTGTTTAATCAATATTGTAAAGTTAGAAATTATTCTTTGACATTTCAAATAAAGCATGTTTAAATATTTTGCAACCTGTTTTCTTAGAAAATTTTCTGTTCAAATTGTATTTCATATGATATTTATTAATTTATAACTGAAAAAAAGCTTTATAAGAAACAAAGTAAATTACAATAGAGCAGTATTTGTACTTATACATTTTTTTTTTCTCTCACTGTACCACTTACTATAATTCCACTGATAGTTTATTTTTTAAATTGTTGTCTTTGGTATATTATAGGCGAACAACTGCTGGTGGCTCGTTGAGAATGAGGAGAACACGTTCTGCCTTTTTAAGGGTAAATTTAATGTTTTCTTTTTATCTTACTTTATTTATTTTAGTTTTATATGATTAAAATTCATTGTGACATTTAACAGGTTGTCTGCTGCTCACAAAATTCCTTGAAGTTCCTCAAACAGTAACAAAATTAAAATAGCGGTCCCCTAGAAAATTAAAATCTGCACAATTTTTTTTTTTTTTTAAGAAATGTTTGCTATCTAGCTCAATTCAGAAAATTTCTAAGATTTAGACTTATTTAGATGCTTAATAAGTTATTTGCACCTCCCCTTTTTTCTTTTTGCTGCATATTTTATAGGATATAGCACATCTGCAGTATCATTGGTCAGTTTCTTTTCTTTCTTTTTTTTTTTTTTTTTTAAAGAAGGCCCTGAAAAGTCAACAAATTGACTATCAAA
This sequence comes from Salticus scenicus, assembly GCA_963930645.1. NCBI lineage: Eukaryota > Metazoa > Arthropoda > Arachnida > Araneae > Salticidae > Salticus > Salticus scenicus. Next base: position 310,645,070 of record OZ005653.1, read on the forward strand.
TACTATAGTACTTTCAAATACCTTGTTTAAGTGTTTTGTATGCATTTTAAACAAGCATTTTTATTACACTACCCCATGCTCAGAATCTACGAAATATAAATGTATGAAATTTAATAATAATAGTAATTATAATACACCATGGATATTCTAAATTGTACATCAATTAAAGAACTATACGTTGAGATATTTGTCTCATAAATATGCAAGTCACTTTGGCCTTCCAAGGTTTTAAAGTATTTTCAGCAAATATATTGTGAATACTAATTAACACCTTTGTTAAGTTTTCTTTTATCACTACCCATTTTTTGTAGATATTCCAATATGTAATATAAAATAAATACACATTGTTGAAAATGCCAGTGTAAAAAATATTAAGCTCGAGTTTCGTCTTAAAGAACACAAAGGTTATATTTAGAAACAAAAAATAAATAAATCGGCCATTGCTAAGCATTGTTGGGAGAATAATCATACTTTTAACTTTAATTCAGCTGAAATAATCTGTCAACCTAAACAATTACATGAACTCAATTTTCCAGAAGCTTTCCTTATTTATGAAAATCATAAAAATATCATTAATTATGATGTTGCTCTACCCCTTCTCTCTGATTGTTAGAAATATTACAAAAAATCCATGTATTCTTGATTTCCACCTACCATGTACATTGCTTTCTATATCCGAATTTCCTATTGGCTAACACCTCCAGTTTCTTAAATTCCTATTGCCTGCTATTCCGAATCTAGAATTTGCTTTCATATCTACATATATTAACAATAATCAGTTTTGTCATTCTACAGTGATGACGGTAAGCTTAATACTATCAAAACTGCAGTTTACTTACTTAATATTTTTTACATTGATGTTTTCAACATTGTGTATTTATTTATTTTATATATCTGTTCAACTTCAAGTCTGGTTATATATTTCAGCTGAACTAATGTCTAAGTACTGAATAGTTCAAGTTTCATCAGTAATTTTTTTATTATAATGATTAAGTAATATTGAATTTCACGTTGTTAATATGCTTTCATTCGTTTATTTAGAATTCAAAACATGATCCACTCAGTTCGCAGTCAGATAATTCTACAGATTCTAGCTTGTATTGTAGTCTTCGTAGAACAAACAAGGCATTAGCTTGGCCTCATAAAAATAGAGGTATTTATTGTTGTCATTGCTATTAATAATGTCCTGAAAAAAACAGTAAAATTTTAATCTCTTGTAATTTATTTATTTATTATATATATCTGATAATTCAAAATACATTTCATGGCTTTTTTTTTTTTTTGTATGTGTGCATGGATGTGTGAATGTGGATGACTGACAAATAAGATGTTACATATTTGCAGCATTTGAAAAAATACAAAACTGTTTCACTACTAATTAATAATGTTTATTTGCAGGTAATTGCTGAAATACTTTTTTTTTTTACAATAAATTTTGAAACAATCAATTATTTCATCACTATTTGTACTAATTTGCATTTAATTAGCTAATTATCGAAATACATTTTTTTTCTTAGCCAATTCCATAAATTATTTTGTGATTAAGGTCTGTTATCAGTGACTGTCAAAAGTCTTCCAAACCCCATGTTAACCTATGGAGAAAAATAAGCCCTATTATTATTCATTACGTAATGTATATTTTTAAATTCCATTTTTACATTCTGAAAATGTATTTATTTTATTTTTACAACCATAAAATAAATTTAAAAAACTTAAAAAAAAATAATAAAATAAAATAAAAACACTTTTTGCAAAACAAAGGCATACTTGAACAGCCTTGAAATTTCTGAATGTGGAAACAGAATTAAATAACATGCACTATGTAATGCGTAATAATAGGGTTTATTTTCCTGATAGGTTATCATGGGGTTCTAATGATCCTGACACACACTGATAGAGAGCTTTAACAAACAAACAAAAATTGTGCTTTTTTAGAATTTCAAAATGTTGACTCATTTTATCACTGTTTGATTTAGTTTGCATTTAATATCTGAAATGTATGATTTTTTATGTAGTTGATTAATAAAATTCCTGTTTATGAACATTCACAAGGAGAAAAAAAAAGTGGTGAATTGTTTAATCTTTTTAAGCCTTATCATCTTTTGTCTACCATATGGCAAGTGGAATTTTTCAGGTCTATGCTTCAGATAGACTGTAGTTAAATAATTGAAAATTCATAGTGTTAATATGTGTAGCATTCATATGTGTATCTCTGCATAGTTTATCTTTTGCCTTGAAAAGCAAAATTTACACACATGGTTTCAAATGATCGAGGGTTACTCCATTCAACTTTTCAAACACTGATTCAATAAATTTAAATTAGAAAATCATTAAATAAATAAAATTCAAAATCACAATAAGATATTTGCATAAATCTTCCCAAGTTGTATATCATAGAATCAGCCGTAATGTATCTGAATTGTTTTGTGCATTCCTACAGAAGAACTATAAATAGTAAGCACTTAATAGCAAACATAGTTTTTTAATGTTTGAAACATTCTACTTTGGATTTCTGTAAAATAAATGCAATTCCTACACTCATGTAAGCTTTTGTAGTTTTTGGGGGTAATGACCTATAATACGCTTACAATTTTATTTCTTAATGAAATGTAGAGTTCAGGTGCTTGCACGTTTCAAATAATATGAGTTAATAAGCTGTGTAATGATTAAAAAATTTTATTTTTGTCCTTGTAAAAGAACTGTACATTCTGCACTCATCAAAATGTACACAGGCCATGCGACAATGACCTATAACATAGCTATCAATTTTTCGCTCAATCGAACAATGTATTTAAATGCTCTCCTATTCATTCGCATGTATAAAATTAACAAAAATGTATAGATGCATCAAAATCTCATAGTGAACTTTTTTCATGATTACACTTACATAATGTATATTCAAAAAGTTATTTAAATATATATATATATGAATGATTATTTTATTTTTATCTATTCATTTATTTCTGCAGCAAATATAATTAATCCTGAGGATTCTTGCCAAGAAGATCACATTCCAGTTAGAGATGTTGGTCTGTCTGTACAGAAAGAAGGGGTTAGTGAGCAGAATATTCCACCTTCTAACAAGGGGGATCATGTATGTATACTTATTATTTATTCTGGAATGAACTTAAAAATAAGTGCATTTAACATTAATTTGATATTGTGTGTATATTTTATTTTATAAGATTTATGCTTCCTTATTTTTAATCTTTGGGCCTTAATTGTATGTGTGGGCTAATAATGTTCTGTTATTTAATTTTTTATTGGGATTAATTCTGTACTGATAAGTATAAAGGATTTAAGTCCATATTCTTGATTTTTCAGGAGACGAAAAATAAAGTTAGACTAACAAAAACTAATCAGAAGAATCGATTAGGAAAAAGGGATTATGTTGGTTTATACCCTTTATACCGTTCAGTGATTGTCAACCTTCATTTAATGAAGGGAAAAAATTGAATTAAATATTTTATACAAAGATTAATGCTAAATTTCGGATTTGAATCTTTTTTTACCAATGGATTTTCTCAAAGACTAAATGACATGGATTTAAATCCTTTATACCAATCGATAGTGAATTTTTTTCTGAGTCTGACTATGTACTTAACTCAAAATCGACATTTTTGGACTTAAATCCTTTATACTTATCAGTACAGAATTAATCAAGAATGTTGATAAAAATAATTGCAATAAGAGTAAAAATGTTACTCCTTTTTTTTTATATTAGAGTTGTTTTAATTTTAAGTTAAAATAAAATTTCCTCGAAATTTTATTTACAATAAAAGTGTTGTTATATTGGATAGAATAGGGTTATCTTTTTCTCAAATCAGATTTTAGAGCGACATCTGAAATTTTTATTTATTTGATATTTTTATTATTATTTGAAAACTATAATACTTCTATAATATATTTTATTCATTTTATTTTAATTTTGTGTAATTTGTGTGTTTAAAATGCAAAATATATTTTTTTTTCTTTTGACAGTCCATGAGCAAAAAATAGTGTATCAATTTACTTTATTTTAGTCATAAATGAAAGTGTTTAGTCTATAAATGTGCCAAATTTAGTTTTTTTTTTTTTTTTTTTTTTTTGATGATTGTAATTACTGTTAATTATTTGTAATTAGCAATTTAAATATTTAATTTTGCATATTCTTAATGATTATTTGAGAATTGGCTGTAGATACATAATTTCACTAACCCTGCATGTGTTATTTTATGTTTCCCAATTTGACAGGAATTTGTAAAATAATATAGTTAAGAGGCAGTGCTTGTACATAGAAATATAACTATTGAAAAAACTTATTATAAAGTCTACCTCCTCAAATTTGTTTAACAGATTCTAAGAAATTTGATGCTTTAATGAACCTAAATCAAGTAAATTCAATGTTCTTCAAGGAAAATGTGGTGAACTCCTCAGGGAAAATCTGGAATACTCTAGGAATTAAGATTTTAGTTCCAATTTTCACCAAAAATAAAAATTTCCATTCAATTCCTGGAAAATGAAATTTCTCTTCTCACTTCTACATTTTTCATGTTTAGCTTGATTTAAATGATATTATTGCAAAAATAGGCAAAAGTTGCATAATTACAAAAAATAGTATGACAGTATCAAATAATCTTTAATGATTTTGCAAAAAATATAACCAAAAAAAAAAAAAAAAGAAGAAAGAAAGAAACATACCTCATCAAGTCTTATTTGAAAAAGAAAAAGATAGGAACTTGATATAAGTCATGCTAAACCAGTACTATGCTGTGAGGTCTATAGATAGCACCCTCAAATGACTAAGTAATGTGTTGCTAGTATTTTTTGGAAAAACCAGAAGTTTCTTTTTTTAACATTTGAGTATGAAACCGGATCTTTTATTGGTTCCACAGATAGTTCACCATAACAGAGTTTGACTGTATTTTAATTCCAAAGACAGACATTTTTTTTTTTTTTTTTTTTTTTTTTTCTGCTGAATTTTAATTAATTTTAAACTCCAGTTATTTTATGTAATCATTTATAGAAAGAAATCAGTTTGTGATTTATTAGGACAGAGGGCTATTAGTTTCAATCTACAGATTTTTACGATAGTTGGACATTTATCAAAATTGAAAGTATAATTGAATAATTTGAAAGCAATGTTATAATTTGATTTAAAAAAAAAAAAATAATAATAATAGTCCTCCTTACTAAACTAAATTAATAATTTTGAATTAGGAAATAAAAAATGTGTGTGCAAAATGAAATTAAAAAAAAAAAAAAAAAGAAACAAGATAATTAAGTTTGAATTTGAGTTGGTAATTTTTGGATGCCATTCATTGATATAATAACTTTTTTTTTTGTATAATGTCTTGAAAAAAGGGGAACCCTGTTTTTGCTAATACTTTTATCGTACACCTTTTTGTTAATTTATAAGAATTCTTCATATTCTCTTTATTATTATTATTTTTATTTATTTATTTATTTATTTTTAATCTCTCTCTTTTTTTTTTTTTTTTTTTCTAAACTTAAAAACTTAATTTATAGTTTAATTGAGAATACTAAGGGCCATATTCACCAACTTCTTAACACTCGGATTAAACCTTGAATCAGTGGTAATCGCTCGATCATACAAAAATCAGTATTCTCCAACAAAAATCCGCAGTTCACCAGCTACTTTAACACTTTGTTTTTGATCCTCGAATATCGGAGGATTAACAGAGTTAATTCTCGGATCTTTTCATAACACATGTGCACTCCGCAGCTCAGCTTCGTAAACAAATAACAAACATGGCTGACGTTGATGATCTATTCTCACTAGATGATATTGAAAGCTTAGAACTATTGAAATCATTTGAAAGAAGGAAAAGGACGGTGCATCAAATTAGAGTAAATGATTTGGATTCTTTGGATAATGTGGCATTTCGATATCTCTATCGATTAAATAAAGATTCCGTGGAATTTCTAATACGAATATTATGTAATAGGCTGTCATCTGCCACAGAAAAGAACAATGCATTAACTTTGGCAGAAAAAAAAAATTAATAGCTTTAAGATTCTCTTAATCATAACAATCAAAATTTTAAATCATATTGTAAACAGTTGTTGTCTGCGTGATTATTCTTTTAAAAAATGTTCTAAAGTAAAATTGATTCGTAATCCATGCGTAAACAAAAGCGAAGTAAAGAAGAGTATCAGTGTTGCCAATTCACTTTCTACCCTTTCTAATCTTCTAATCCAATTGATTAGTTAATTGAAGCCGAATGGTGAATAAATGCTATCTTCTTTCTTGGCCAATCAAAACAAAGCTTTTATTTCTCTTCCAGTTAATCCATGGATCACGTAATCGGCTGATGGTGAATACCGTAGGAATTTAATCCAGTGTTAGCTTTGATTCTCGGATTTGCTGATCCATGGTTTAATCCTCGATCAATGAAGTTTGGTGAATACGGCCCTAAGTACAGCAAAAATATTTATTTATTTATTTTTATTTGAGTTTCATTTATTTATTTTTATTTATTTATATTTTTTTCAGAACTCAACTGAGCTTATGAACGAGTGTGCACCACAGCATACAACTCTCGAAAACAATATGACATTTAACTTCATAACTAATCTCAACAATACTGATGTTCTTGGACAGCAGTTTTCTCGTAGTGCTTCCTCTCAGCAAATATCACCCTACATGGGTCGACACCCTATGATAGACAATACATTTCAGCCACTGCCATTTCTCTCTTCATCTAATGAAACGACTCGCTTCTCTCAAATTCCTAACAAGCCGGCTCGACCACTCTCTGCATTTTGTTCAGATTCAAATAGTAATATTGATAATACCGAGGCTTCCAAGTTATCTAGGACTAAAACGGATAAAACGAATGATCAAAATAGCTTACGCAATATAACTAAAGAAAAATCTTTAGAAAATTCCGTGTGGTATGAATATGGTTGTGTGTGATTGTGAAACAGGATGTTTAATGTTTTGTTTTTAAGAGTACTTATAAAAACTTGAAACTGAGAGTCTGAATATATTAAATGTTCTCCACCAGTTTTCCAATATTAAACGCATTAAAAAGTACTAAGGAAGCCTCTGTTTCGAAGATATAACATGTAATATTTTGCCATAAGTATTTAATGAAATTAAGTATTTCATTATTTTATTCAATGCCATATATATATATTTTTTTTTTCCTTAACTTAAAAAATATTAATATAATCTGTTATGGTGTTGTGATTTTTAATAAATATATGGGATCAGTACTTACGTAGAAGAAAAAAAAAAACTGTAATAAGTTGTTTATAGCACTTTAAACATTTGTAGCTTAGATTAAACAGAAATTTTACTATTTTACTTATATTTTTTGAGCTTTATAGGACATTTTAATTGCGTACTAGATTTAACAACTGACTTTACTGTTAAAAGCATTAAAATAAATCTTGTTTCAAATAATTCTTCTGAAATATCAATATTCAAAATTAAAATGATCAGCTATTTGTTGTGAGGGCAGGACCTTTTAATTTGAACTTCAGAATAATACTACATTGTCTGAAAAAATTGAGTCTGTATGATTAATTGTATAGTTATGAACAAAAACATAATATATTAAACAAAACCAAATAGATGTTTGTGAAAGTCCTTTGAATGTTTTACCTAATATTTGATCATGTTGCTAATATTTCATGTACATAGTCTGCGAATTTTGTTACAAAATTTATATTTCATAAATGTTCACAAATATGGAATTTTATTACTTCTTTATTTTGATATATATTTATTTTTCTTGCTGTTAAAGGAATCATTTCTACCTTTGTATATATTTTTTATTCTAAATAGTAATAAAATATCATAGTTTTGACTAATCTTTATGCTATGGGTAGAATAAACAAAGCTATGATAACTTAACATTCATTAGAATCTTATTAGTATTCCTTTCAATTCCTTTAAAAAATAATGAACAGTAATGAAAATTCGAATATAATTATATCCTAATATGAAAAATTTGTTAACCTTAATGTTTTAAAATTCAAATTTATTCATTTTATCTGAATAAATAATGTAATGAAACAAAAAGTGTGAATAATAATAGTGTAATCCTATTTGTAAGAGAATATCTGTATATAAATCTAAATGGCAGTAGTTTTTTCTCTTGTTTAGTATTTTAAATTAAATATAAATTTAAATATATTCATGAGTCATATCTTCTTAACAGGGGTTGCCCTCTTTTGAAAAATGATACTATTATAAATAATATGTTAATGAAAAAATTGTTCATTTTTTTTTTTCTCGTTTCTCTTTTTGCAATGTGAATGTGGTTATATGTGCATGAATTGAATTTTCCATTCTTTTTTATAAATCTCTGGTGCTTGTTGTTTCTAAATTTTTAATTGTGTCAAATGTTTATTGATTCTAAGCCTGTTGCTGCATTTTACGGCATCCAAAACCTGTATTTAAACCTTTAACTGTAAAGCAATACTGCGAACGGCTTTTAATGTGTGTTGTATCTTTTTAACATTTAAATTCCTTTCTTTTTTTTTCTTCCCCATCTACTTTTATAGTTTAAATGAATTCTTTTGTTTTTATTTTTTGTTTGTGTATTAGCTTTGTCTCTTTCATTTAACGAGTTATTATCAAACATTTTTACTTATTTCTGTTTTAGTAATTTTAATGTTTATAATTTTGGAAAGTGGAGGTTACAAAATTAAGACTTTTTTTTTTTTTTTTTTTTTTTTTAAACCCCTGGTAGATTTAATATTTCTGTTTAAAGAAAGTTTTATCTTCTCCTCCATCAAGAATTTTTTTTTTTTTTTTTTTTTTTTTTTTTTTTTTGTATTTGGCATGTCAGAGATTGTCTTAATCTTGTAATATTTCATTAATTGCTTTGAAATGTTCCAAGCTAATTGAAATATTACTTTCTAAATAAGTTTTATTAATGTGAATGTAATTTATTATTTTATTTCAAAATAAACTTCATCTTTATGTTGCTTGAGAAAGTACCTATGATAGTCAAAACTGGCACTTACCTCTACCTGAAATTGTTGATTCTTGAAAATTGACTTGCATGATCAATCGTAATTGTAATAAAAAATATAAAAATAAACTTTTCTCAATTGCAGGGTTGCCACAGGCTACTAAAAGGCAACTATTTTCAGCCTGAGGAGACTATGGCAATTTTTTTGACCCCAAAAGCTTGAAAAAGCAACTATTTTCACAAAAAGGCAACTATTGGGAGACTATTTTTCACCTTTTGCAAAATTCTTCCAGAAATATCAGGGAAATCTTTCAGAAAGAAATATTTTCTATGCATTTTATAAACAATCCCATATCTTAACCTTTTCACCATTATATTATTATATTTTATTACCACCATAAAGTATGGTATATCCCTGATGCTGACCTTGAAACAGATAGAACATCCAATGTGAATGTAGAAATAGCACAATGACTCATTGCCTAGTGGTTTTTTTTTTTTTTTTTCCTTCTTTTTTTAATTCAGTTTTCACATTTGGAAGTTTTTTTTTTTTTTTAATTGGTATATTTTATATTGAATAGTAAAAAAATGCATATGGTTTTTATCCTTTAATGGTTGTTAGCATGTGATATTTAAGCTAGTATTTTGGTCGTTAGGCTACTATTTAGGCAACTATTTTAATGCTTCTAGGCTACTAAAGCAGCTGTTTTTGTTCTATTTCTTTTATGGCAACCCTGCAATTGTTAAAAATTCAATGAAATAAGAGAAATAAGTGTTCATAAATATATTTAGCAGAATTATTATTATTATTATTATTATTATTATTTTTTTTTTTGTATTGGCATCTTGAATTATTCAAGATATTTTGCTTAAATACAGATGAGGTTATTAATGATAAAAAAAAAAAAAAAAAAAAAAAAAAGAAGAAGAAGAAGAAGAGAAACAGTGCGTGTTTATTTCCTCTTGAAGAATACAGATTTTGGATGCTGTACCCATGCATGAATGTTTTTGCATAATGTATATAAAATGAAATTTAAATAATGGTTTGACTATTGTTAAATTGTTAAGTGTTTGTGAAGTAACTGTTTTTGTTACATTTGTTAAAAAAATTAAAATCTAATTCTTTGTTTTTATTTTATGCAATTCAAAAAAAATTGTCTTGATAATTTTCAATTATTGCAATGCATAAAATTCCCAAATTAAAAATTTACATTTTTTTTTCCCTCTCTCTCTCTCTCTTCTGTTTTATTGAATGTTTATCAATGTGAAATCAAAATCTGAAAAAAAATAAATAAAACAAATTCACTGTTTACTGTATCTAACACTTTAAACATCAATCTGTTAAATATATATATATATATCTCACATCCATAAATAACTTTAGGAATGTAGTATTGTGTGTGCATTTATATAGATAGAGAATTAAGCATTTCTAATAATATAGCATTGTCAGATCTATGTCCCTTCCAACATAACTGTGCTCTTACCTTGATTTCTAGCATAGATATAAATGCATTTATTAATATCACACAATCAACAGATTGGGAAGAAAATCATATTTATTGAAAATTCATTTTTCCAACTGAGTGAAAATAATGCCTGGACCAGGAGTCGAACCCTGGATCTTTGACTTACAAGGTCAAGGCTCTACCAATTGAGCTATCCAGGCCGACAACCAGTGGGCACTACTCACTCAGACAACCTTTAGGTAGAGCAACTGGTCTATCATGTAGATAGCTCGACAGAATAAGCCACAGGTAATGGAAAACACCATTAAACAATGGGAGGAATAAATACGTTTATTAATATTACACAATCAACAGATTGGGAAGAAAATCATATTTATTGGAAATTTATTTTTCCAACTGAGTGAAAATAATGCCTGGACCGGGAGTCGAACCCCGGATCTGAACTTGTAAGTCAAAGATCCGGGGTTCGACTCCCGGTCCAGGCATTATTTTCACTCAGTTGGAAAAATAAATTTTCAATAAATATAGATATAAATGTTTTGAATATAATACGTCAATGAATTTTTTTGAGTTGTAGTAAGGTAAAGACACCAGTACTCGCCACCCCTAAAATTTGCACCAGTGTTCATCACCCCCACAAAAGACATGTTAAAAACCATTAATTAATATCTATGAATTTGAATCCACTCACGCTAGATCCGTTGTTTCTAGGGGATCTAGCACAGGCAGATTCAAATTCCTAGATGTTAATTAACAGTTATTTGGTGCAAATTTAAGGAGTGACAAACACTGGTGTCTTTCCCTTAATGGATATAAACTTACATACTTCATATAATTTTTTTTTAAATTATGTATAGAGTTAAAACAGCTCATTTCGTTTGGATGTGCTATGCGCATGGACTCCCAAAGCTCATTTTTTAATGGAAGCCTGCGGGTAGGCGAAGAAAAGGCAGGCCCAGGAAAATGTGGCTGGGGCAATGTCACATCGTGGCCTATCTATTGATGACAGCCTGAATAGAGATCTTTGGCGGAGAGGTGTCCTTGGTTAGCTTGTGTGTGAAAGATAACCGCTTTTGAGCGGAAAACATTTGATTGATTGATAGAGTTAAACAAAATTGTGTAATTTATTTCACAAAGATTTTTTTTTTTTCCACTAAGTATAACTTACTTTATTTTTTTAATCTATTATAAAAATTGGATGAGTAAATAAATGAAAATAATGTGGATTTTCAATTAAAGTTTGTATCTTTGTTAACTATTAGTTGTTCTTAAAAAATAATCTTTGTTTACTTGATATTATAGAAATAAATTTCACTTTTTTTCCCCCTCCAAGATTGTTTAGTAATATGCTATTGATCATGGCAAGAGCACTTCCCATGAAGTCTATATATAAATATATTAAAAAAAGAAAAAAGCACTTTCATATTTTTGGTGCTTGAATTGATGTGGTCTATCTAGCATTAAAAATGATCTTTTTTGCTGGCCATGCAACTATTGTAAAATGTAAAAGTAGTGCTTTGTTCCGTTATTGTTCTGAATATGCATTTACTAAAGTGTTGTGAATATCGTGATAATGTAGATAAGAATAGTGAATGAATTGCAAAGAATATTTTATAGTTTTCTTCTTTATTTTGTATATATGTTTATTTTATAATTTTTAGAAAAGCATTTTTTTCTGAATGCATTTATTTGTAATACACAGTTGTATTTGAAGCTATATTTATCATCTGGAAGATTGTTGAGTTAGCTTTGATGGTTGTTGCATAAAGAAACCTTAAAAATTTTTGACATCTACTTCCTAGTATTTTATTATTTGCCTTGAGGAAAATTGCAATATACTTCACTTTCTAATTGTAGTATAGTGTTTTAACTGAATTTGTGAAATCTGCAAATTGTTATTGTGATTAAATAGAAGTTAACAATAAAATATAGTTGTCGGAGTTCAGAATGAAATTCAAATTTGTTAATGTTTTTTGTGTTTTGTTTTTTAATTCAAAATTAATATAAATTTTTTTTTTGTTTTTTATTTGTTGAAAATTAATGCCATTAACAAGAAATAAGTGCAATAACATATTAATACTTATGTTTGATGACTAATTTTATACTTTTTTTTTTTTTTTTTATGTTTATGTATCTTTAATATTTATTGATAAAAATTTTCTTTTGCTATCTAAATCATTTTTTTTTTTTTTTTTTTTTTTTTTTTTTTTTAATTAATTAATGGATGTGCCTTGTATGTACTACTACAAATGAAAAACATGGTCACAGTTATAAATATGCTTGATAATGAGTGTTCATTTAAGTGTACACAATATGTCATTTGTTAAATGTTAAAATACATATTTTTATGTGATTATCTAGTACAAATCCTTTAAAAAAAAATATTTGTATTGTTTAAAAGTAGGCATCTTTCATTATAACTAAAAAAGAAAAGTTAGGTACCAGTATAACAATATTGTTTCACCTAACTTAACTAAGACTTATTTGCAGATTTTCATATTTTTGCATTTTCACATTATTCATAAATTTTATGGCATGCAAAACAATGAAAAAATATTGATATTTTAAATTCACTCAAAAAATATCTGACATTAGGAAATTATATCTTTTTTTAATACCATTTCAAATCATTTAGTGGAAATGATTTTTTTTTTTTTTTTTTTTTTAATAACAAAATTGAGGTACAAAACTTTGAAAAAGCATTTATTTGTTTCACTGCCAAATTTATCAGTGATTGTCCTTTTTTTTTTAATAACTGCTACATAAAAAATAATTGTTGGCTTCTTTTTCATACATAAAATTTTCTTGCAGCATGTGGTTCAATTTATATTATAAATAAAAAATATTTTTCATCATTATTCTAACGACAATTTTAAATTATAATACCTAATACACACAGTAAGTGATTACATGGCATTTGTAAAATTTTAAATGACTTTAAAATGTTCAAGTGATTTATTGAATTTTTATGTCAAAGCTAAGCCTGTTTGTATATATTTTGTTTCGAGATGATTTTTGTAAAGAGAATTTATGCATTTTTCATTAGAATTAGATCTCTTTCACATTGTTGCTAAGTAGTTCATTTTTTACAGTATAAGTTTGACATTTAAAAATCTTCCTTCTTTTAAGACAACCCTTCTTATCACTACAGAATTATTATTATCAAATGGTTATTTATTTAATTGAAAGTTTATAATGTAATATTTTGTATTAGCATGTTTACAAAATTATTCAAAGTAAGATTTAATGTTCAGCAAATACATTTCGTAGTTTATACATTCTATTGCAATATTTTAAAGTACAAAGTAAAGTTGCTTAATAAATTTTGGTATCTCATGTTAGGCTTATACTGTACTTAGTCTGTGATTTAGTCTTCTCATCCGTATTCACCTATTTCAAACATGCAATCAAAGAGTTTGTTTGTAAGTTAGTTGTGTAGTTCTATATTATGTCTTAACACTCAGGTAGTGTAACAGAATTAATGAAACTTGCTTCTTTGGTGACAATATTGTGTAGTCCTAATTTGAAAATAAAACTTCTTTCTGGAATGTATTTTGTCTCATTGATTTGTCTCAATGATGTAATCTGTTCACACATATTCATTCGTTATGGAGGGGAAGTGGGGGACTAAGCTTAATTTATAAAATTTAAATTAAGTAAACTTTATATCAGTGATTCTCAACCTTTTTTTTTTTTTTTTTTTTTTTGTTGCAGCACACTTTTAACGATTTCAAAATTTGGCGGCACACATTTCACTTGGGGCAAATATTTCACTTTATGAAAGGTGACAGATATCGAAGATTAAAAACAGTTAAAAATATGGTATTTAACTGTAAAAACAACAGTTTTCTTTTACAATGTACTTTTCTTTAATTTAAACAAACTTTTCTCGCAAAAAAAAAAAAAAAAATTATAATTTTTACTATATACATTTCTAAAATTTGGCAGCACACTTTAAGAATTTGATGGCACACAAAAGTGCCGCGGCACAGTGAATGAGAATCACTGCTTTAAATTAATCCTTAAATGCTTGATTATTTTTAAATCAGTTTAAAAATGTTTTAGTTCTTATCTCTGTTAAATAAATCACGGAAAAAATACTTTAAAAAATCGTACTTTATTTTAACTGTGGTTTATAGCTAAAAAGCATTTGTTGCCAATCGGCAAACATGAGGCATCAGAGCTTCAATATTATTCTAATAATACAGTAGAATATCGTACAACGTGCTCCCAGAAAAAACAATTTCGTATAATGCGACGAAAAATCTGCGACTATTACTCATACATCGTGATAAAGAGTCTCGTATAACATGTAAAATAAAGGAAGCACATGACATCTTTTCTACTTTCAACCTGTTCAAGGAAGAATTGTTCCGTTACCATGCCAACACCCGACACTTTTGGTCTCATTGCGGAATGAAATCGTCTGCTCAATGTATGTCTCCTATAACGCGATTTTCTATTACTCAGAATGTATCCCTGCGTTATATGAGAGTCTACGGTACTTTAGAAGACAAAATTGGACAACACTCAGCATTTAAGGGTTAAGTAAACTGTATCAGTAATGAACATTTTAAGGATATTTTCTGAACCTTTTTTTTTGTGTGTGTGTGTGTGTGTGTGTGTGTGTGTGTGTGGTTTGTTTTTTACAAACACTCAGTAAATATCTCAATAAATGCTTTATTTACATAATTATACTCTGAAAGTTGGAAACTAAGCATTTTTGTGCTTAAAAAAATGCTTTCCCAGAAAATTTAGCATCGACAGATAGTGGTGGACCAGCAAATAGCCACTAGTGGACACTTTTAAAATTTTACAAGAAAAAAATAGTGAAATAAAAAGTGAATCTATTTGAAATGCAATAGGGCTTGCTTACAAGCCCACATTTAACAAGATTCTATATTCAGCAGGAAAAATGATGTATTTTGTTTAATATCATGTTTTAATTGCATTGGAGTATACTCTTTTAGCAAGATTTTTTTAATTATTATTATTATTCATATTTAACAAGGAAAATAAATGTGAAAGCATTAAATAATTACAAAAATGATAAATATATATATAATTATTTTTTAATGAAAAATATACTTTTTCTGTAGAATCATCCCATTAATTCCCAAAAAACAAAAAATAGCATTTTTTAAAATTGAGCACAATAATGTTGGTGATAATGTCTTAATGTTGGACTTATTCTTCACTGAAAATATCATCACTTCTCCCCCCGGGACATCCTAAGGATATCCTGTGAATTAAAAGACATCCAAGGGGCATCCACATGATGTACTTGGGATAAGAGTGCTGTTAGTGCAGTAACAGAAAACAGTAAGTGATAATATCTCAAAATAGAAAATTATAGTTGCGAATATTAATCTCTACTACAGAGAGATGAATAGTTTATTGAAACAATAAACACAGATTGTGAAACATTAAATGCTTCATGGTGAAAATCAAATGAAACGAAATTTCAAGTAAAAAAAACTACTTTGGTTAAATATTTTTTTCACTTTTGAATAATAATTATCAATTCATTCATATAAGTTTTCTTTACAACTAAATTTTTTTGTACAAAAATGAAATCTGATTTAGCAAGTGATCAAATTTAACAAGCAGTTTTCTAGGGCTTGAAAATTTTACAAGTGATTTCCACTTGTAAACAAAATGGCAGAATAAGTTTATCAGCGAGTTCATCCAAGATATTCGTAAAGTAACTCCACTGCCCAAATCTGGTTTGAATTAGTTCTAGTTCAGTATAACAAAATTTATTGTGATGAAAAATATTCAAAATATTCATATGGTAGTCTGATATTAAGTGGCCGCCACTTGAAACAAAACTGTATAGAAAGTTGCTCAGCCATGTAAACTGTTGACATATTGTTTTGATCATGAGCCTAATTATTATAGTAGGTGGAACATTAGCAACCTTTTTTTGTGTGGCAAAGATCATTCATAATAAAGTCACTTGTTAATAGGCACTACAGTAAATCCAGGGTGTCTAATAACAAAACTTTTTCATAAGCCTTCCACCACTATATTTATATAGAAAACTTCTGTAATACATTTCCAAGATTAATTAAAGGAATATATATATATATTAACAGGGCCCGAAATTTCAGCTCAGATTACACTCGCCCCAAAAAGTTTTACTCACCACAAAATAAGGTTGTCTTTTTTCATTTTTACGGAGTTTAGTTTTTTTATTTTTCCTAACTATTTGAAATGCTTTCACAAATATGCCTAAAATTATATATATTAAAAGAAAAAGTGTGTAGTATATCATCATGTCTGATAATCGTCTATAATCAAAACCATTAATAATGTATTTGAGATTTTAAAAAGATTAAAATATCAATAAATGCAAAGAGCTATTAAAGAAAAAAGAAGAACAAAAAAAAGCAACAATTAAAAATTTAAATGCCTATTTTAAAGCTATGTCTATTTTCATATTTTAATTAATTTAAAAAAAATCTAATCAAAAATTCATCTCAAGTAAGGTACCAAATGAAAGAGGCGATTTTTCTAAATCCGTCGGATTAAACATCACATCGATCAAACAATTAGATTTTTTTTAATTAACTAAAGTATGAAAATTAGGTGGCAACTTGCGTTCACACACACACAGAGTCCGATGAAATCTCTTAGCCTTTTTAAGCGTGACAGAGTCAGTCAGTGATGAGCGTAACTATATATGCTGATTTCCCTAAAAATAGAAAGGATTAAAAAGATAAATTTTAATTAAACTTAAATTTTAATCAGTTTAATCCTTTCTACTATACTATTTTTTTCCGATAAATATTATAAATGAAAATAATCTCATGAGACTAATGTCGTCATTTTTTCTTATTATATCATTGAACTGACTCCACGAGTCCATATTGTCCATTTATAAATCTTATTTTATTTTTTATTTCATATTCCATGTGCGCTTTTTATTTCCTAATTCAAAACTATTAAAAAAAAACTTTTTCGATACTGTCTGTTTCGAAACTGATTATTATTAATTTTCTATTCTTTTTCTTTCAAAAAAAAAAAAAAAGATTTTGAGGAAATTCTGGCAAAAGCAGAATTTAGTTTAGTACGGAAGACTATTATTATTATTTTTTTTTTTTTTTTTTCAAATTATAACATCGCTTTCAAATTATTTAATTATATTTTCGATAAATTTTTGATTTCGATAAATGTTCAACTATCATAAAACTGGTATCGTAAAAATCCGTAGATTGAGACTGATAGTCCACAGTCATAAAAAAAAAAAAAAAAAAAACTTTGTCAAACAATATCCTGTGAAAATATTTTTATTATGAACAATTAAGCTTCCTTATTTACCTATTTATTTATTTAACTTTTTACATCAGAAATGTCTTTTTCGTCCATTTTATTTTTATAATCAGACGGAATATCGATGTGTATAACTTGTTCATTGTTGTCATTTGACATAGCCTTTTCGGAATTACTTTTTCGATAAAATCTTTGCTTACAAATCATAACAAGTGCAAATTCTTGGCATTTCAGCAAAAAACTGGAAAATGTGAACTGTTTTTTGATCATTATTCAACAAAATAAACATAGGCAGTATCTTTAAAAGGGCCCGAGCTCATTTTCATGCACCAATATCGCATAGGCAAACTTTCTCATTTTTCTTCTCTCGGATAGTGGGCGACTGGCAAAGAAGTTCTCTGCTTGTTTATTCTCACTCTGCTTGAAGAAATTAGAGTGGAAGAAACGAAACTGCCGAATAGATTAAAACTTTTATGCATGTACTAAGCATTTTTCTTTTCCCAGGCTAGGGCGATCGTCGGGACAGAGACAGACTCAGCACTCAGAGAAGACAAAAAAGGATAGGTGAAATATGAGGTTATAAGATGGCAAGATTTTGCCATATTTAAATCTATAAAAAGAATGTTTTCTGTCACCGTATCATGTAAGAATTCTATCTGTAACTAGACTAAATTTTTACTCGCCACAGTAAAAATTGCACTCGCCAATGGCGAGCTGGCGAGCGGAAATTTCGTGCCCTGATATTAATATAGTGGTAGGAGAGTCACCAAAAAAAGCAAATCAGTAGACATCTTGATGCCAAATTGGTCAACATTGATATTTTCTCACCAAGCTGTAAACTGTGTTTTCTCTTCTGCAGACGATATCCTTCCTTATTTTTAAAATTCTTTTGGATGATTTTCAAATGAATTGCAGTTTCTAGTTTTAGATAATTTGAAAAATTAGATTAAACATAAAAATTTACTTGAATATGAATTCATTATAATATATAGTTTTCTTAACAGGTGATTATTAGCGAGTTCATTTATATTTCAGAAATTTAAAAATATTTCTTGGGAAGTGACTGTTCATCTCATGAGTGTTGCCTTTAAAAGATGTGCTACAAAAAACATTCATATTATTAATAACTTAATAAATCTAATTTAGGTCCTCTTAAATACTTGTTTTTAAGTCAAAATGGTATTAATATTTATTTTAAAAACCGAAAGCATTTGAATAGCTATTTGTCTTGTGAGTGTTGAATGAATGAATTATAGGTGGGTGGTTTGCAAGAAACCAAGCACGACGACCAGAGGTCTCTTGTACTACCCCACAAAACCTAATCTTTAAAAAGACCCATGGCAGAAGGGCCAACAGAGACCTAACCGGAATATCCTGAAGCTCCCAAGGCTCAATTAAATGCTGCTCCAAGTGCTCAAACCTGTAGGCAGAGAAGACTTCACATAAAATATGTGTTGCAGTTTCCTCTTTGTACTTAACACCCCTGCAAAATGGGTCTCTAGCAATACCCATGACATAAAGATGTCTTTTCAAGCGACAGTGTCCTGTAAGGAGACCAATCACCTTGCTGATGCTATTCCTATTAAGCTTCATGAGCTCCTTAGCCCTTACACATGGATTATCACAGTTAAGCTCTTTAACTTGCCTGCTCCCCTCAGTCTTGAGCCAAGTAGAGTACTGCAAATTTCTCATGACAGAGAAAATAATACTCCTCAACAAGCTACCAGAGATAGAACAGGTTCAGGACCAATAGAAGGTGTGTAAGAACCCTTCCTAGCCAGCTCATCAGCTAACTCCTTTCCCAGGATACCAGTATGACCTAGTACCCAATACAGGAAGATTTTATTATTAGCAGCAAGAGCACAAAGAGTGAAACAACACTCCCAAACAGAAGAAGAAGTCATTACTGACTTCTGTAAAGCCAACAGGGCAGCCTGACTACCAGAATAAATGTCAATATATCGATTCTTATAGCCCCTATTCATGCAAGTCCTACAACACATAAGGATCGCAAAGACTTCAGCCTGAAAGACAGTAGCATACCTCCCCAAAGGATAGGAAAGTGAAGTACCATCTCCAGGACAGCAAACACCAGCACCAGTGCCATTATCCATTTGGAGCCATCAGTGTACCACTTAATGTGATTTGTATTACCCCAAGGTGGAGTATTCATCCAAATGTCCCTAGAGGGCAAGTGGATAGTATATGGCTTAGAAAAAGCCAACCTAGGGAGAACCTTATCGCACTGCATAATAAAATGTGAGTGGTTTGAAATCTCCTTATTAAGATACTTCCAGTTCAGATAATTAGAATAATTATTCCATTGCTAGAAACTTCTTAACCTCTTTACGCATAAGATAGCCTCAGCCTCAATGTGCATATGCTTTAATTGATACTTCAGTGGAGTGGTAGAATATTCCAGGTGCAATAAACATTCCATGTTTCTTAATTAAGATTTACTAACTTATTTACATGTTAAATTTACAATTATTTACATAACATATTTAGAGTCTCCCATTTTGACCCTTCCATTTCAGATGCCTGCCACACACTGACAGCAAAGCAAAACAGTACATGTACCGCACGTGTCTTGACACACGGCGATGCCTGGTGGAGAGAATTCCATAACACTTCCCACCGAACTCGCATGAGTTAACCATCAATTTCCAAAAAATTTTACAATCATAATCAATTATTAATTCCACATATTAAAAAATAATTTGAACATCTAAGTTACTATCAGTTAAAAATAAGAAAAATCTAATGTTAAGCATTAACAGAAATTTACAAATATTATTCAAACAATTTAAATAAAGTTTTCAGTTATCAAATAGCAATATATACATAAATAATAATCAACATTATACATAAGTTAACAATTTTAACTTATTCAATTTATTATTAAGGGTTAATTTCTAAATTATATACAAGTTGAACTGAGCGCTTAATATTACTTTTAGGGGTTTTGATAAGAAGAGAACAAATTTTACCATCTTTAACAGAATACACATTTAAAATTCCACCCATCATCCATATGTTTCTAGGATAGCACTCATCGTTAATTAAAACCACATCATTTACTTTGAATGACGAAATCTTACCTGGTTGTGGATATATATAAGCAGATCTTAGATTAAGCAAATAATTTTTTCTCCACCTGTTCCAAAAATGAGTCAAAAGAGTTTGTTCATATTGATATCTTTTTACCAAAGACTTTCTGCTTACAATTAATTCGTCTTTGTTAAGCTTAGTTAGAGGTAAAGAAATTAATCTTTTTCCAACTAGAAAGTGAGAAGGAGTGAGTGGGGAAGGTTCTGATGGTTCACAGTACAGATGCATAATAGGTCTAGAATTAATCATTGCTTCAATTTCTAGAAAAACAGTTTCTAATTCTTTAAGAGAAAGACAAGATTTACCAATAATTTTCTTTAGTCAAGTTTTAATTGTACATATCTGCCTTTCCCAGAAGCATCCCCACCAAGGACTCCTTTCAACAATAAATTTCCATTCTATACCTTTAGATGCTAACAAGTTTTTTACTTCAGGCTTGTCAATTTGACTCCACCACTTTTTCATTTCACCTATTGCCCTTTTAAAGACTTTAGCATAATCGGAATATATAACAGAACATAAACCTCTATGAGAAATAAAATGTCTCAAACCTAATAAAAATGAGTCTGTACTCATAGCAATAACTAATTCCAAGTATACAGCTCTTGTAACTGCACAAGTAAAAATAATTAAATAACATTTTTTACAGTCAATAGTAAAAAAGGGTCCAGCAAAGTCTACACCAGAAACATCAAAAGAGAGATGTTCCTGAAATCTGTCAGGGGGTAGTGGAGCTACCACCTGATTACCAGCTTTCACTGAAAAACGTTCACTAATCAAACAGTTTTTTAGAACTCTCTTTACGAACTGTCTGCATTTAAGAATCCAGAACTGTTCTCTTAGGTGGGTTAAAGTAGCATCTACACCCAAATGGTCTATTTTTATGTGAGCATCAAAGATGAGTAATTCAACAAATTTATCGTTTGTTGGAAGCAGCAGGAGGTGTTTGGCCTGCTCATCATTACTTGAAAACTGCAAATGTCCCTTCAAACACAAAAAGTTATTTTAGTTAAGTTCACAATTCAAATTGTAAATTCGTGAGTTTTTATTTATAGTACCCTGGGAGAGAAGTTGCTGGATTTCACTCCCGAAATGCTCATGTTGAATTGTCTTTATCCATGAATCAAAGGCTTCCTTAAGTTCTGAAGCACATATAGGTCCCCGGCATTTTTGAGAGCCAGGCTTGGCATTGTGGGCAAACCTTTTTACCCAAGCTGTCACCGCAAAAGTCGAGAAAGGTTACTGTGTTTATTTACTTCAATGATCTTTAAGAGAGAATAATGATTAGTAAAACAGACAGTATTTACTGCTACTGCTCGTAGCTCTTTAGAAATTAATTGTTCAACATTATTGTCATCAAATTGGTGGATGGAAATTGGACTAGGCCACAAGTGAATGGGTTGAGACAACCAAGGAGGGCCCATTCACCACAAGGAACTCGAAATAATATTTTTTGCTGTTTCTCCTCTAGTAATGAGATCTGCAGGATTCTCCGATCCACTACAAAAGTTCTAGCATTCAGGAAGGAAAAGTGATTGCACTTGAGCCACTCGGTTGGCTATAAAAGATTTCCAAACTTTGAATGAATTTTTCACCCAGTGAAGAACAATTTTTGAGTCCCTCCAGAAATATATTTTTTGAGTAATAGCTGGAAAAATGCTCTGAATGTATTTCCTAAACGAGCACTTACAAGTGCTGCCATCAATTCTAATCTGACTAAGGTTAAACTTTTTAGAGGAACAACTTTACTTTTTGAAATCACAAATCCTTCACTAGTTACATATCAAAAATATGCTACAGCTCCATGCACCTTAGGACTGGCGTAAGCATGAAGAGATATTTCATTAACATTTTCCATTGAAAAAAACTTACGTTCGATGCTAAAATTTTCTAATTCAGAAAGTTCAGAACACCATGTTCTCCATTTTTTTTCTAAATCATATGGTAAGTTTTCATCCCGTAGCAGACCTCTTTCCCACAATTCTTGAGTAAGAATTTTAACTCTGATTATGTATGGACTGATTAGTCCACAAGGATCGAATATTTGGAAAATTATTCTCAATACATGTCGTTTGGTGATCCCTAATTCCAAGGAATGCCTAACATCCCTTAAATCTAATTTAATTTTATCCTTACTTGCATTCCACTTAAATCCCAAAAATCCTCCTTGCCCAAAATCCATATTTTCCTCATATCCGTTTTCACACCAAAGTTGTTTCAACTCATCACAATTATTTTTTAATTTCCTGAGTTTAAATCCAGCAGCGCGTAATATTTCTATTGCCAAAGAGGTTAACTCATAAGCATCCTATGCAGTTTTAGCTCCACTGTACGTCAACTTATAAAGAATTTAACATTTCATAACAATTAGGATAATCATTTTTATATTTTCCTATATGAAATTTCAAAACGTAAGCTAGCGCAAATGGAGGCGTCATTAACCCAAAGGGTAAACAATTAAGTTGAAGTGTCTACCGGATTATCGGGTTCGTCTGGAAACCACAAAAATTTTAGATATTCTCTATCCTCTTCCACAATTTCAATCATAAGGAAAGCTTTCTCTAGATCTCCCCAAAATGCAACTTGATTTTCCCGAAATTTAAGTATAACGTCCAATAAATTTGGATATAGATTAACTCCCGATTCAAGAGAATCGTTTAAGGAATTTTTACTTTCATTTGCTTTGGAGCTGCAATCATAAACCATCCGAACGCAAGTAGTTTCTTTATAATTCCTTATTTCTGCTCTGTGGGGCATATAATAATTTTTACAATTTTCTCTATTGCACTCTACCGTTAAATTCGATGTTTATTATATTTAGCAGGAAGAAGATTTGTAATTAAGCTATTACTTAGGCGAGGTATATTTTAACGCACAGAATTTAATAAATCACGAAGAACAATTACAGCTCACATACACGTACTATATATATGGTTACATTTTGGAGACTGGTCTGTTTTAGCATTAATACAAGTAAAGGGGAATTTACAGATCATTGATTGGACAATACAGTTCACAGATACCTGTACATTTATGTGACGCCACTTACCAGAAGGCCAATAAATTTAATCAGGAACATAATGATGAAATACACCACAACTCTCCTCCCCTTAATTTCTTACACCATATCTGATGGGAGGTTTTCTGACTCTGTTTGAACTTCTTAAAACCTGTTGGGATAAAGATATGTTAGTGTTTTTGAGTTTAGAATGTTCAGGTTTTATTTCTTTATCTGGAGTACTCTTAAGATTTTTATCACAGTCATTAATCACATCAATTTCTCTACACTTCGTAGACATCATAGATCTCCTGTTGGTTGGTACTGGATCTGGTTCAACAGTAGGCTTTTCCCCAAGTGCCGTTTTTCTTACATCAGGTGGTTATGGATCCAGTATCATGGAAGGCCTTGCATCAGGAGGTTCAGATTCTGGTGTCATGGAAGGCGTCTCACCAGATTGTAGCTTTTTCATCATATTGTGGATGTGAATTCTTGTCATCGAGAACAATGGGGTTATTTGTATTGAGTTCCTCACTTTCACTAGGATTTGTAATTTGTTCCAGTTGTACTCTGGAACCTACGCTTGTTATTTGATCGATGTGTCTTTTCCATACATACGGATTCCACACATCCCTTGAATTTTATAATGCAATTTACCTAAGGTAAATGGTGTGGTGTAGTTAAGATATGTTTTATGCCCTTACTTTGTAGAAAGTGTTTGAACTCTTCTGATGTGAATTGTGGCCCATTATCAGACACAAGGGACCAGGGTTTAACCTGGCAAAAAAAATTACTTTAGCATTTTAGCGAAAATAGGCAAGCACTATTTTAGCTTTTTCGAAAGTTAATTCTTTGGATACCATTGATTTCTTTTACTTAGCTTTGTTATCCTCAGTTTTGTTTTCTATTCCTTTTGTTCATTGATGATTTTAACCAAGCATCCATATTTGTGACTTTAAAAATATGAATCAGGGAAACTATGTTTTGATTTTATCAATAGAAAAAGAGGTATTCATATCATATGTGTAAAATGAAAAAGCAATTTAAAAATCAAGTAAAAGTGTAGTGGTAGATAATCGTGAAATACTAGTGGTAAAAATGCTTCGATGAAGTAAATTCTGAATTCTAACATACTTTTAAATATTTTTGCATTTAAATTCAATCATTGAAAATTAAAAATAAATCCAAATTACTATATAAATAAGGATTCCCAAAAATTTCAGTCCTTTCGAAGTTTTTGCCTGCAAATATTACAAAAAAAAAAAAAAAAAAAGGAAAAAAAAAAAAAAAAAAAATCTGAATTATTATATAGATATATTTTGTACAGTTATCCAGTTTTAGCTTTTTAGCGAAATTCTGGCCGACTTGTCTTAGCAAATTATGATCCTTTTTAGCAAAATGCTAAAAAAACTAATGGCAGTTTAAACCCTGCAAGGGACACAGTATAGCCATGTCTGGCAAAAAGAAAATAAAGACAGTTTATAGTGTTCTCAGTAGTTGTACTCGGGATCGGGACGATGAACACCTCTGTCCATTTGCTGTGGGCATCTACTACGATTAAAAACATTTTTCCCATAATTGGACCAACACAATCTACATGTATTCTGTTCCAAGGTGTTGTGGGCCATTCCCAGTGATGGTTATTCATTTTGGGAGTATTGTGTTTTAATTTTATGCATATAGAACAGTTATTGGCCAATTCCTCAATATCTTTATCAATACCTGGCCACCATACAAAACTACGTGCCAGTGCTTTCATTTTAACTATGCCAAAATGTAAATCTTGTAAAACTTTTTGCCTATGAACAGTCGGAATTACAACACGATTTCCTTGTAATATGTAGTTATTTAGTAAAGAAAAATCTTCTTGTTTATATCCGAACAGTAAGTAATTTGGCATCTGTGTGCCTGATATCAAGTGTTTATACATTTCTTTCAATACTGGATCCGTCTTAAAACTTTCACACAACATTTTTTTTGTTAAAGGCAAAGTAGAAATTTGATGAATAAATAAACAATCAGATACATCAGTGTTGCCAAAAAATTTTGATGGCAAATTTGGTGAGTTTTTTCTGGTTCTATCGGATCGGAAGACGGCAGCAGTAAGTCTTCACTACGTAATGGAAAACGTGATAGACCGTCGGCATTTCCGTGTCCTGCAGATTTTTTATATTTAATATCCTATTGGAAAATTTGTAAGTATAATGCACATCTTTGCATTCTGGCTGCCGAAAGTACCGGAATACTTTTTACGGGTAAAAATATGGAAACTAGAGTTTTACTATCCGTATACAGAGTGAATCTTCTACCATATAAAAATTGAAAAAAAATTCTTTATTCCAAAAATTATTGATAACGCTTCTTTATCTACCTGACTATACCGCTTTTCTGCGGAAGACAAAGTTCTAGAAACAAAAGCTGTGGGGTTTTCGGAGTTATCTGGCATTGTATGTAAAAGTACTGCCGAAATTCCATAAGCAGAAGCATCAGTGGCTAAAATCAAGGGTAATTTAGGATTAAAGTGTGTGAGAATCCCTTCAGAAGTAATTTCCTATTCAATTGCATTAAATGAATTCTCACAATTTTTTGTCCACCGAAAATTTACATTTTTATGCAATAATTCATTTAGAGGATAAGCAATCGTAGATAATTTAGAAACAAATCTAGAATAGTAAGATACTAAGCCTAAGAATGCTTTTACTTGAGTTCCGTTTTTAGGTGTCGGAGCATTTAAAATAGCAGAAATTTTTTCTTGCGGTTTGTGTATGCCATTTTTATCAATTTTGTAACCGCAGTATGTAATTTCATTATTCATGAAAAATGATTTTCCTTATTTGCTTTAAGATTATATTCACGTAATCTTTCTAGCACTTGTTTTAATTGCTCTAAATGTATTTCATCAGTTTCCCCTGAGATATATATATCATCGATAAAAACTGAAATACCCTCTATACCTTTTAGAATTTGCTCTATAGTTCTCTGCCATATTGCTGGCGAACTGGCAATTCCGTATAGCAAACGCGTAAATTGAAATAAGTATTTAGAAGTGTTAACAGTAAGTAATTCTTGTGAATTTTCCTCTACCGGTAAATGCAAGTATGCTTGATTCAAATCAATTTTTGTAAAATGTTTCTAAAACCAAATTCCCATTTGGTTTTACGATTGGAACTATAGGAGTTGCCCATTTACTCGTACTAACAGGTTTAATAATCCCTTCATTTTCTAATCTTTCGAATTCTTCATTTACTGCATTCCTTAATGCATACGTAACTGTTCGCGCTTTACAAAATATTGGTGATGAGTCTTTCTCTAAATGTAATTCAGCTTTAACATTTTTAATTTCACCTACATTATTTGTAAACAAATCTGGAAATTCATTTAACATGCGCCCCCTATGTAGAAGTTTTAATTAATAAATATTTAGTTAGTAAAGATTAAAATATTATTACGCACCCCACCGTAAAAATACTTTAAATTATAACTTTATAATGAAGCGAAAAAACTAACACAGATAACAAAGAATGTTGAAAGAGATTAGGATTTATTAGAAAGATACATGCAGTGCTATTGGCAGATCTTCATTAAGCAAGGCACTGAGTACCCGGGATTCAATAGCGGAGACGAAATTTGATATCAATCCTTTTTTTTTTTGACTGCTTAAGAAAGGCAAGAGTTTTTGCTGGGCGGGGTGACTTTTACAATAGTATTGTTTTTTATGAGATAATAATATTTGTTTGAATTATAATTTTCTGAACAACTTTTAGTAAAAGGTGACCTCTTTGAAGGGCTATTTTTTTACAGCATCCTGAGTGGCTTTCTTACGAAGGTTTCACTGTATTTCGTTTTTTAACACTTTTCAATAAAGTTGAAAAATGTTTGACTTCAATTTGTCTGTCCGTCTATCCGCGATCAATTCCCGTAAATATTCATGGAATTCCTCGATATTGATATAAGTTGTTCAAGTTTACTATGGGATGTTCCCTATTGTAAATGGGGTAAATACTGTCACTCGTTTGTCTACAGGGACACCAGAAAGAATTTCAAATCAGTGCGTCCTATGAGAGGTTCTTCTATAAATCATATTTTAACACTTTTATTTGGCTCAAATCATAATGCAATTGACCTTAACAATACATATGCACAAGAAAAAGCTTTCTGTAGAATATAGTGTGACTAGCCTTAATGTTTACAGGGCCACAAAAAATATTCAGTTATATTAACGGCTGGTATTGGAAATTGCTGAAACAGCCTTTTCGTTTGCATTTATCATTTTTTTACATTTCCTAACGATGTTTAAGGGTGATTATTATATGAATTAGTCTCAATGTCTGTCTTTCGCTCCGTCTGCCTGTGACCTCTGTAACTTCCGTAAATATTCACGGAATTTCTTGAAACTGATATACGTTATTCAAGTTTACTATGGCATGTTCCTGGTTTAAAATGGGATAAATAAAACTACTGGTTTATGTACAGAGGCACTCCGAAAATATTTAAAACATTACGTTCTGTTAGAATTATTTCTATAAATCACATTTTAATACTTTTATTTTGTATGAATCACAATCACGTCAAATCGTATCTACGTGCAAATTTTGTGAGTAATCAATGTTGCACAAATATGTTACATGAGACTGTCTTTCTTTCTTTTAGTATTATTATTTTTTTTAAGTTTATCATTCCCCCATAGACACCTTTATTACCTTTTATATTTCCAGTTGCAGTTCCCGTTAATGTAATACATACATGCATGTACGCATGTATTTTTGAAAAAAAAAAAAAAAAAAAAAAAGAGATAAATCTTTTAAAATTTCTTCATATAATAATTATAAATAAATTATTGCAACAATTTCTTAATGCAGTCTAATGTTTCTACTGAATGCACATTAATATTATGATTGTAAATTTTTCATTGATCCGAAAAAACATCTTGAAACATCTTAGCCCTTCTCCCCAAAAGTTAAGTTCTGGATCCGCCACTGGATGAAAGATGACTTAAAAATAGAATAAAATAACTCCAATTCTGAATTTTTTATTATTTAAAAAAAAATTTAAATAATAATAATTCTCTGAAAATGTTGGTTTAAATTAATCATTAATAGAGGGAAACACGGCTGGTTCTCTTTTTCTGAGACCTTCTTGATTGTAGCAAATAACTTATACTATCGGTACAGCGTCTAGAATAAACAGTGTGGAAATCGGCGAATAAAATTGTACTAAAAAAATTAAGCCTGTCACCAGATGTCATTGTAATCGAAGCTAGGGTCATGACAACAAAACCGAGACTCCCTATTGGTTAATTACATGCTTAGATCACGTGATGAAACTGGGAAAAGCCAATCAGGTCTTCGATTTGAGCAATAGCTTTGATCACAGCGACATCTGGGTAAGCTTAATTTTTGTAGCATCATTTTAACATCACGGTTATAGGCGATTGCCACACTGTTTATTTTAGACGCTGTACTATCGGTAGTTAAGTTCTTTGCTTATAGCCCTTGAGACAAACACAGGCGTCTTTAGAGCATGCGTGGCTGTAGCCAATCAAAATCACACTAGTATCTTTCGCATTATTTAGAGAATAGTCTTGTGGTGCTGCCATCTATTGATTAATAATGTAAACATATTTTGCTTTATCTTAGAATTTATTTTTCTTTCTTTAAAAAGATTTTATTAAATAACACGTATTCTTAAAGTTAAGTGCTTTTATTAATATACTAGCAGGCTTTGCCCGCTTCGCTGGACGTTAAACTTAAATGATTTGTCAGAATGCCATATATTTATTAATAACCTAAGTTCTCGCTGTGAGGGGTAGAGGTTTTCTCGCTCGCAAAGTGAGGAGTCTGGGTCTCCACTGTCTTCGGCACAACTTACCCACTTCTTACTTCCCCACCCTCAGCGGGTGAGTTCGAAGTTTTGCAAAATCCCACTAATGTACATAATGCGTACACTTAATCAATATCCACACACCAAAATTCGCCATTCTAAGATAATTCAAAGCGAATTCAAACGGAAAAACATGTTTTTACACATGTTTATTGCCATCCGACTCCGAGAAGGGGGGGGGGGGGGGGGGGAATTCGAATTTCGTGAAATGCAGTTACAATAAGTGCCGGATGCATACAAACAATTTACGCACCAAATTTCGTGACCACAGAAGTCTTTAATAGACAGTATTATAAATAAAAAAAATAAATAAAAAATAAAAATTATACAGACACGACATTATTTCATTATTTAAAACATGAAAATCTGACATTGACAGATTTTAATTTAGTGCCAGAGGCCTACTGCTAAACTTGTTAATATCGACAAATTCTTCTTTAGTTAATTCGTGACGATCTATATTCCATACTAAAGTTTTCATTAAATCAAACCAATGTGTTTCAGCTGCAGATATTGTAACAAATAACGTTGGAAGTCCAAACTGTCTTATAGCTGCAAAACAACGTTTTTTCTCTTTTTCCCAATGAGGGGGAGTTGTGCCTTGGTGGGACTCATGTCAAAGGTGTGCCTTGGGGGGGGGGGGGAACTCATGCCAAAGTTGTACCTTGGGGGCGACTCATGTCAAAGTTGGGCCTTGGGGGTACTCATGTCAAAGGTGTGCCTTGGGGGGGGACTCATGTCAAAGTTGTACCTTGGGGGGACTCATGTCAAAGTTGGGCCTTGGGGGGACACATGTCAAAGTTGGGCCTAGGGGGGGACTCATGTCAAAGTTAGGCCTTGGGGGGACTCATGTCAAAGTTGTACCTTGGGGGGGACTCCTGTCAAAGTTGTGCTTTGGGGGGACTTCATTCAATAAATCCCCATTCAATAAACCGACTGAAATAGGCCCATAGCACTATTAAGAGTGTATTATAAAAATTCGACAACGCTGTACCGACTGAAATAGGGGTACCTTGGGGGGGACTCATGTCAAAGTTGTGCCTTGGGGGGACTTCATTCAATAAATCCCCATTCAATAAACCGACTGAAATAGGTCCTTAGCACTATTAAGAGTGTATTATAAAAATTCGACAAAGCTGTACCGACTGAAATAGGGGTACCTTGGGGGGGACTCATGTCGAAGTTGTGCCTTGGGAGGACTTCATTCAATAAATCCCCATTCAATAAACCGACTGAAATAGGCCCTTAGCACTATTAAGAGTGTATTATAAAAATTCGACAACGCTGTACCGACTGAAATAGGGGTACTTTGGGGGGGGGGGAGTCATGTCAAAGTTGGGCCTGGGGGGGGGGGACTCATGTCAAAGTTGTGCCTTGGGGGACTTCATTCAATAAATCCCCATTCAATAAACCGACTGAAATAGGCCTCTAGCACTAATTAAGAGTGACCTATAAAAATTCGACAACTGCACCGACTGAAATAGGCCTCTAGCACTAATAAATACAAAAAGCACAGCTTAAGTATCGGAACCCTTTGGTGACTTTAAATATTTTAAGCCATTTTTGCGATGAACTGAATTGGCTATCTCAATTGTGCAATGGGCTCTTCCCACCTGACGTCAGGGGTCACATGATAGATGAAAAACAAATAGCAGACGAAATCTTGTTTATCTAGAGCGATTGCTAAAATAACATATTTTCTATTCTTATTTTTGATCGATCGTATTTAATCTGTGTTATTTTTTATACATCATCATTTTTAATCCATTTTATATCATTATTCATCATCTTTCGTTTACTGTATACATTTACAATCATCATTTAGTTTATACCTGTTATTGATGTTCATGAAGACCATGTTTAAATACTCTGATTTTTGGTACTTAAATCAGTGACAGTGCAATATCGTACTACGTACATCCATTTAGACCAGTAACTAAGTTAATTAACTTGTTGTAACACCTTTATGCAATTCAATTAAATGAAAACATTTTATAATCCGTAAACATTCCACAAGAAGCACAAGAACAAGCTATTATTTATTGCTAGATCAGTTAATGTTACAGTTACACTACAATATACAAAAATCGATTCTTATATGTAAAAATAAATAAACACATAGAATGTTTTTTTAAAATTATTAAATTTACAAATACAATTATTCTACTGTTTACAAATGCACAATATTACTTTTATTTTATTTTATATTAAATATTAAAATTTTTGTTCTTAAGAACAATATTTAATTGAATTCGATTCTCAGAATTCGTTTATTCGTTTTCCTCTATCACGTGATTGAGCAGACGATGCTGGGAAGAGCCCATTAAAGATCTTGGCGAGAAACGTCCGAGCTACTTCGGTGCCGAATTTCAAATTTTGCCAAAGGGATCCAATACTAAAGCTGTTCCATATCGAATCTGGGTTGAAAACGGAAAAAGGGTAAAATAAATTAGAAATATCAGACCTATATTTATAAATTTGATACCGAATGAAAGGGGCGATTTTGCTGAATCCAGGGGTTCAAACAGTTTTTCGATGCGACAATTAGATTTTTATAAAATAACTAAAGTATGAAATTTAAGTGGCAACGGAAAAACGGATAAAGGGAAAAATAAATTAGAAATATCGGACCTATCATTACAAATTCAGTACCAAATGAAAGAGGTGATTTTTCTGAATCCTGGGGTGTAAACAGTTTTTCGATACGACAATTAGATTTTTTAAAATTAACTAAAGTATGAAACTTAGATGGCAACACTTCATTTCAATCTTTTCATAATTTGTAGTGAAAATCACGCGAATACAAAAGTATTTAACTTAAAAATTTATTTTTATATTTCATTTTTTCATTCAAAGCATTTTAGTGAAAAGATATTTATGGCGCATGCGCAGGCGTTTCTTACCCACAATTTAAACACTAATTATAATTTTGAAAATTTCTATATATATAATTTGAAGTTGGGTGAAGACCTAAGTTTCTGCCAAGCGCCGTTGAATTCCGTCCAGCCATTCTCGAGTGATGCCCGGACAAACGTGTTTTTAGTCTTTTACCCCCTAGGGGGGAACGGGGGGGGAATTTCCGAAAAGTTGATAGATATAATTTCAAGTTGGGTGAAGACCTAAATTCCTGCCAAGCGTCGTTGAATTCCGTCCAGCCGTTCTCAAGTGATGCCCGGACAAACGTGTTTTAGTCTTTTACCCCCTAGGGGGGGAACGGGGGGGGAATTTCCGAAAAGTTGATAGATATAATTTCAAGTTGGGTGAAGACCTAAATTCCTGCCAAGCGTCGTTGAATTCCGTCCAGCCGTTCTCAAGTGATGCCCGGACAAACGTGTTTTAGTCTTTTACCCCCTAGGGGGGGGAACGGGGGGGAATTTCCGAAAAGTTGATAGATATAATTTTAAGTTGGGTGAAGACCTAAATTCCTGCCAAGCGTCGTTGAATTCCGTCCAGCCGTTCTCGAGTGATGCCCGGACAAAAAAAGCGACATTCGGACACGATGACATACACACAGACACACACACACACACACACAGGCAAAATTTTCTGAAGTCATTTTCGGCTTTCATGGGGTGTGAAACGTGAAGATATCGCAAAATTTTTCGATTCTGACAAATTTACAGACAAAACTCTGATTTTATTAATATAGATTTTCAGGTTGATTTCTTTAGAAATCGACCTATGGCAATCACTTCGTTTATCTGCCTATAATGAAAAATTTGTCATCATAATAACTCCCGAAATAATACTCCAAATTGAACCACATTTGGACAGCGAACTTACTTTATAAATATCTTGGATGAGTTCGTTAACCAAGTTGCTTCGCCTTTTTGTTTTCCAGTGGCGGCCACTTGAAAATTTCAAATCCACATTGTAAAAAGCGTATTTAAGGCCGGATTTTCTTGAATTTTGATGTAAATACAGACCACATAAGGGTCTCAGTAAAGTTTATTAATGAAATTTATCCACCATTTTTAACAAAGTGGCGAATATCTTAAGTTAAGCGAAGCCATTTGAAATCAAGCTACCACTTGCAAATTTAAAACCAAATTTGGACAGCGAACTTATCTTATAAATATCTTGGATGAGTTCGTTAACCAAGTTGCTCCGCTTTTTTGTTTTCAAGTGGAGACCACTTGAAAATTTCAGAAAGCGTATTCCGAATTTGTTTGAATTTTGATGTATACATCATAGACCATATAAGGGTCTCAACCAAGTTGATTAATGAAATTTATCCGCCATTTTGAGCAAAATGCGGATGTTATAAACTAAGCGAGACAACATAAAATTAGGCTACCACTTGAAAATTTATAAACATAATAACTTTTCAAATTCTGATTCAATTCGAACCAAAGTTGGACAGTTGTCTTATTATATAATTATCTTGTATAAGTTCACTGGACAACTTATTCCGACATCATATTTTCAAGTTGTGACCTCTTGAAAATGTTCGATTACGATAATTTTTGAAATACTAAACTTATTCAAACAAAAGTTGAATAGTGAACCTATGGTTCAAATATCTTGGATAAGTTAGCTTGGTAATTTGAGCCACAATTTTATTTCCACTTGAAAATTTGCCATTATGATAACTTTTGTAATACTGAATCAATTCGCATCAAATTTGGGTAGTGGATTTATCATTTAAATATCTCAGATAAGTTCGCTGGGCATCTCACTCCGCTTTTTTTTTTTTTATAAGTGATGGCCACTTGAAAATATCTTATCACGATAATTTTTGAAATATTGATATACTTTGAACTAAAGTTGGATAATGAACTGATCATAGAAATATCTTGGATGATTTCGGTGGGCAAGTTGCGTCACCATTTTGTTTCCAAGTTGCAGGCACTTACATTGCCTCTTGAAAATTTGTCATGACAATAACTTTTGAAACACTGCACTGATTCGAACCGAAGTTGGACAGTGAATTTTTGCTTCAAATAACTTGGATGAGTTTGTTGAGCAACTTGCTCGTTATATTGTTTCCAAGTGGCGGCCACTTGAAAATTTGTTATTACAGTAACATTTGAAATACTTAAACCAATTCAAACCAAAGTTGAAAAATGGATTTGTCATTCAAACATCTATGATTTCGGTGGGCAAGTTTCTCTGCAATTTTGTTTCCAAGTTGCGTCCGCTTGAAAACTGGCACTTGAGACTTTGTTATCGCGGTAACTTTTGAAATACTGAATTTATTCGAACCAATGTTGGACAGTGGACTTATCTTACAAATATCTTGGATTAGATCACTGAACAACTTGCTCCTCCATTTTGATCTAAGTGGCGGCCACTTAATTTTTCAACACGATGACTTTTGAGATTCTGAATTAATTCGAACTAAATTTATACAATAGACTTATCTCACAAATGCATTTGACATATTTGTTTGCTAGCTTAGCCCGCCATCTTATTTCTAATTGCCGGCCACATGAAAATTTTAAATTTACATAAAAAAGTATTCATGAATCGATTTGCTTAAAACTCCATGTGTACATAGCCTACATACATCAGTATTTTTACCAAGCCAATTAATAATTTGTAGCCGCCATTTTCCTGGCGGATACTTGATAAGGAGAAATAAATCAACCTACCCTTCCGAATGAGCTGGAATGACTTGTCTGTCTATCTGTATAAAATAAAAATTTTGTCATCATGATAACTCCCGAAATAATATTCCAAATTGAACCAAATTTGGACAGCGAACTTATCTTATAAATATCTTGGAGGAATTTGTTAACCAAGTTGCTCCGCCTTTTTGTTTTCAAGTGGCGGCCACTTGAAAATTTCAAATCCACATTGTAAAAAGCATATTTAAAGCCGGAATTGCTTGAATTTTGATGTTATAGACCACATTAGGGTTTTAATGAGTTTATTAATGAACTTCATCCGCCATTTTTAACCAAGTGACGGATATCTTAAACTAAACGGGACCACTTGAAAATTTAAAATCATGATAACTTCTGAAATAATACTCCAAATCGAACTAAATTTGGACAGTGAATTTATCTTACAAATATCTTGGAGGAGTTTGTTAACCAAGTTTCTCAGCCATTTTGTTTTAAAATCGCGATAACTTGCGAAACAATACTCCAAATCGAACCAAATTAGGACAACGAACTGATCCTATAAATATCATGGATGAATTCCTTAACTAAGTTGCTTCGCCTTTTTGTTTTTGAGTGGCGGCCACTTGAAAATTTCAAATCCACATTGTAAAAAGCGTATTTAAAACCGGAAATGCTTGAATTTTAATGCAAATAAAAACTACATAAGGGTTTCAATCAAGTTTACTAATGAACTTCATCCGCCATTTTTAACCAAGTGACGGATATCTTAAACTAAACGGGACCACTTGAAAATTTAAAATCATGATAACTTCTGAAATAATACTCCAAATCGAACTAAATTTGGACAGTGAATTTATCTTACAAATATCTTGGAGGAGTTTGTTAACCAAGTTTCTCAGCCATTTTGTTTTAAAATCGCGATAACTTGCGAAATAATACTCCAAATCGAACCAAATTAGGACAACGAACTGATCCTATAAATATCTTGGATGAATTCCTTAACTAAGTTGCTCCGCCTTTTTGTTTTTGAGTGGCGGCCACTTGAAAATTTCAAATCCACATTGTAAAAAGTGTATTTAAAACCGGAAATGCTTGAATTTTAATGCAAATAAAAACTACATAAGGGTTTCAATCAAGTTTACTAATGAACTTCATCCGCCATTTTTAACAAAGGGGCGGATACCTTAAACTGAGCGGGGTCACTTGAAATCAGGCTACCACTTGAAAATTTAAAATCACGATAACTTCCGAAATAATACTCCAAATCGAACCAAATTTGGACAGTGAACTTATTTTATAAATATCTTGGATAAGTTTGTTAATCAAGTGGCTCTGCCATTTTATTTTCAAGTGAAGACCACTTGAAAATTTCAAATTTACATTGTAAAAAGCGTATTCCGAATTTGTGTGAATTTTGATGGATACATATAGAACATATAAAGGTCTCAACCAAGCTTATTAATGAACTTTATGCGCCATTTTGTTAAAAATGGCGGATATCTCAAACTAAGCTGAACCACTTGAAATCATGCTATCACTTGAAAATTTGAAATTGCGATAAATTGCGAAATAATACTCTAAATTGAACCAAATTTGGACAGCGAACTTATCTTATAAATATCTTGGATGGATTCCTTAAATAAGTTGCTCCGCCTTTTTGTTTTCAGTTAGCGGCGACTTGAAAATTTCAAATCCACATTGTAAAAAGCGTATTTAAGACCGGGTTTGGTTGAATTTTGATGTATACATAGACTACATAATAGTCACAACCTTGTGTATTAATGAACTTTATCCGCCATCTTTAACAAATTGTAGATGTTATACACTAAGCGAGACAACTTGAAATTATGCTACCACTTGAAAATTTTTAAAAATGATACCTTTTTAAATTCTGAGTCAATTCGAATGAAAGTTGGACAGTGATCTTATTCTATAATTATCTGTGATGAGTTTACTGGGCAACTTGTACTGAGATTTTGTTTCGTAGTTGCGACCACTTGAAATCACGCTTCCATTTAAAAATGTGCCATCACGATAACTTTTAAAATACTAAACTGATTCAAACAAAAGTTGGATACTGGTTCAAATATCTTGGATAAGTTCGCTTGGTAACTTGATCCGCAATTTTATTTCCAAGTGGCTACCACTTGAAAATTTTGTAATAATGAATCAATTCGCATGAAATTTGGGTAGTGAACTTATCATTCAAATATCTCAGATGAGTTCGCTGGGCATCTCACTTCGTTTTTTTGTTTCCAAAAGTGGTGGCCATTTGAAATCACGGCGCCACTTGAAAATTTTTTAACACGATAATTTTTGATATACTGAATTAGTTGGAACTAAAGTTGTACAGTGAACTTATAAAAATATCTTGGCAAGTTGCTTCGCCTATTTCTTTCCAAGTTCCAGCCACTTAGATTGCCACTTGAAAATTTATCACAACAATAACTTTTGAAACACTACAGTGATTCGAACCAAAGTTGGACAGTAAACTTATGCTTCAAATATCTTGGATGAGTTTTCTGGGCAATATGCTCCGTTATATTATTTCCAAGTGGCAACCACTTGAAAATTTGTTATCATGATAACTTTTGAAATACTTTGTTGCCGCTCACCTTAGTTTGGCTATATGCGCAACCTTGGCGCGCATCTCTTGTTCACTTGCATTCCCGCCTTAGCGGAGTAGTTGTATTGTTTTTCGTTATAAGAGTAACATCTCTCTTGTTTATCTTGTTCGGTGATATGGTTCACCTTTTTTTTATAGTTTGCGTTGACTATGGTGTCAACATATTTGAATACGTTAATAATACGTCCTCTAATAACTGTAAATATGTACATACGATATGTAAATAATACTTTAATTAAATGTTTGTGAAGTAATAGCTTCAGAATAGTAATTATTAAATTGATATACAGTCCACTCATAAAGTATCGTCAACATTTGGTCTAGTAGAACCGGAGGAAGATCAATCGTAATATAATGAAAAATAGTGGTGCTCATTGATGAAAATTAATTATGGATAAAAATAAATTAGTTATCCTTAATCGCCAACGCGGAACCTTGAAAGGCCAATTGACTAAGATAGTGACATATTTAGAGACTGTTAGTGACGACAATAAAGACATTATAACTCTAGAAATAAAGAAGGATAATCTGCAAAAAATAGTAACAAAACTGGATAATTTGAAAATCCAGTATTACGAAATAGCTGATGAATCGGAACTGGAAGTTCAATTGAACGCCTTCGCAGAATTGGAAGAAGAGACAGAAAAATTAGAGGTAAGGCTTCGAAAATTCTTACTCTCCAATAACATTAGTAAAAATGAAAGTGTTTTAAATGAATCTAAAGATAATCCTATTATCAATTTTCGTTTACCTGAAATTCCTTTACCCAAATTTAATGGTCAATATAATGATTGGTTTAATTTCAAAGATCAATTTATAACCTTAATTGATCAGAATGATAAACTTTCAGATAATCAAAAATTATATTATCTAAAATCTACACTTTGTGGAAGAGCACTAGATGTAATTACCGAAGACGATTCATATATTTCGCTTTTTAAAGCATTGGAAGATAGATTCCAAAACAAAAGAATGATTGTAAATTCTCACTTAAATGAGATATTAAACGTAGAGAATCTGTCTCAAGATTTAGTTAAAAATTTGAGAACAATTACAGATAGTTGTCAAAAAAATATTCGAGCACTCAAATGTATAGGATTGGAAATGAATCCCTTTACGGAGGCCTTACTCATAAATGTGATTCTTAAACAAATAGATAAAGAATCCAAAAAACAATTTGAATTATCTTTAAGTTCTACAGAATTGCCAACATGGTGCGATTTCATTAACTTTTTACAAAAAAGAAGTTTGGTGTTAGAAAATTTACAATGCGTTTCGAATACGAAACCGAAAGTAATGAATGCGGAAAAGAGTACTAGAATAAAAACCTTCTTTTCTAAAAATGATTCCTTTAATGATCAAAATTGTCCCCTTTGTAAAGGAAATCATTCTTTATCTAAATGTTGTGAATTCTTAAAATTAAATGAACGATTCCTAACAGTAAAAAAATATTTGTTATGTATTAATTGCTTGAAATCCAATCATCAGGTATCAAATTGTAAAAATAATCAAATTTGTAATATCTGTTCTAAAAGACATAATTCACTTCTACATCGAACTTTGCCGGGAACAAAAAGTAATAATTTCCCATCAAAACAACACAAACAAAATCCTGACTCCCAGACGGCGTCAGAAAAAGGCTTGCACCTGCTGCAATCAAATGATTCATATCCTGATTTGCAGAAAGAAAAAAATAATGTTTCGATGACATTATATAACGAGATTAATAATCCCATCTTAAAAAGTAAAAAACATGTATTGCTGTCAACTGCTATAGTTTATTTGGAAAGTAGCAATAAAAAAAAGATTCCGGTTCGTGTAATTATTGACAATGGTAGTCAATGTAACCTGTTAGACAGAGAACTCGCTCATTTATTGAATTTGCAAAAAAGGAAATGCGATATTCATATTTCAGGAATTAATGGTAAGATGACAAATGTGAAATCTTCAGTACGTACCATTATTTCCAATAAAGATGATTCATTTAGTGAACCAATTGAATTTTTAATTACACCTAAAATAACAGAATTCATTCCTTCACACAATATAAACATAAGAAGTTTAAATCTACCACATGACCTTGAATTAGCTGATAGTGAATTTTGGAAAAAATCTAAAATAAATGCTTTAGTTGGTGCTGAATTTTTCTATGAAATATTAAAAGCAGATAAATTTAAAATAGGACAATTCACCTTTCAGAATAGCGTTTTTGGGTATATTGCTGCGGGAACCATAGACCGCAATGTATCTGAAAATACTTTTTGCGGTTTTGCTGCATGCCATGATTATCTTAATGAAACCATTCAAAAATTCTGGAAAATAGAAGCTCCTGAAATTGATTTACGTCCAATTAGTCAGGAAGAACAATTATGTGAGAAACATTTTTTAGAAAATTATCGGAGAGATAAATCGGGAAGATTTATGGTAGCCATGCCTTTGAAGGAAGATGCTAGTGTCCTTGGGGAGTCTAAATCTATCGCAGAAAAACGGCTCAAGCAGTTATGGAATCGTTTAGAAAAGAATCCAACCATGCGAAATCTTTATTGTGATTTTATTAAAGAATACACTAATTTAAATCATATGACAAAAATTGTTGATAATTTAGATGATTCTGGCTGTTATTATCTACCGCATCATGGGGTTTATAGGCCCGAAAAATCTACTACGAAGCTTCGCGTTGTATTTAATGCTTCGAGTCCGACAACTAGTGGAATATCATTAAACGACATAATTTATAAAGGTGTCGTTAATGAAAATTTGTATGAAATCATGTTACGCTTTCGACAACACCGATTTGTGTTTTTGGCCGATATTGAAAAAATGTATCGCCAAATAATGATTACCGAGGATCAGAGAAAATTATTAAGAATTTTATGGAAAGATAATGTGAACTCAGAAATTGAAACCTATGAACTTAATACCGTAACATACGGTACCGCTTGTGCCCCTTTTTTAGCCATCAGAACGTTGAAGCAATTAGCCCTTGAAGAAGCCGAGAAATATCCGAAAGCATCCGATATTTTGCTACATGATTCGTATATGGACGATATAATAAGTGGGGAAGAATCGCTAGAATCTACTAGGGAGATTCAAAAACAACTTATACACTTGTTAGAAAGCGCTGGAATGAATTTACATAAATGGAATGCAAATCATATTTCCTTACTTGACTTTTCTAAAGAGACATACCCTGAGTACACATTCTCTGATAAGGAAACCAAAG
Source organism: Salticus scenicus (assembly GCA_963930645.1). Classification (NCBI taxonomy): domain Eukaryota; kingdom Metazoa; phylum Arthropoda; class Arachnida; order Araneae; family Salticidae; genus Salticus; species Salticus scenicus. The sequence continues at coordinate 310,686,152 of OZ005653.1, forward strand.
CCCTAGGGGTTGCCTGGAAACCCAATTTAGATGCTTTCACATTTAAAATAAATTTGTGTCAGTTAAAGTCTATGACAAAGAGAAGCATTTTATCAGACATTGCTCGCATTTTCGACCCATTGGGTCTCATCGGTCCTGTTATTGTCAAAGCCAAGTTGTTTATGCAGGAACTATGGAAATTAAAATTGGACTGGAATGACCCTATTCCAAGCCCTATTGCTCAAAATTGGCTAGAATTCGCCACTTCGTTAAAGGCTCTTGAACAACTTAGAATAAATCGCTATGTTTTAATTCCTGAAGCACAACAAATAAACTTACACGGATTCGCCGACGCATCGTCATTAGCTTTTGGAGCAGCCGTGTATATTCAGTCTATTCATAATTCTGAAATTGTCTCCAATTTGGTTAGCAGCAAATCTCAAGTTGCACCTCTAAAAACTGTTTCTATCCCTCGACTCGAGTTATCTGGTTGTCTTTTGTTATGCAAATTAATTGTGAAAATTTTGAAATCTTTGAGGTTACAAATCAATAATATTTATCTCTATACAGACTCTCAAATAGCTCTTGCCTGGATCCAAACCGAGCCTTGGAAATTGAAAACATTTGTTGGCAACAGGGTTGCCAAAATTCAAGAACTGTCTAAAAACTTTACATGGAACCATGTGTCCTCTGCGGAAAATCCTGCAGATTTAATTTCACGAGGTCTAACTACCACCGATTTAATGGATAATCAGTTGTGGTGGCAGGGACCAGACTTTCTAAGTAAATCCAGTAGTATCATAAACAATGACTCTTGACTATCTGTCCCCCAGTGATAATAGTATTGTGATTAGTGAGTTGAAAAATAATCACCAGGGTGACGCTAACCCTGCAGTGTTGTGTGGATTAATCCAATCCACGGATTCTTCCCAGAACTTTTATAATCATTTGTTTTCATTAACAAATAATTTTTGTAAATTAATTAGAATATGTAGTTTTATTTTTAGATTTATTAGGAATACAAGAGCAAAGGCAAATAAAGTAACTGGACCACTCCGAAGCACCGAATTAAACGACTCTGAAATGCATTTAATCAGACAGGTACAGTATACACAGTTTGCCGCAGAATTGATCTGCTTAGAGAAAAAGAAGCCCGTATCAGGTAAATTAAATTGTTTTAATCCAATTTTAGATTCTCAGGGACTCCTAAGAGTGGGTGGAAGGCTGGAAAATGCTAATTTAAATTTTGATAGTAAACATCCCCTTGTGTTGCCCCACGACCATAAATTATCTTCCATGATTATGGAACATTTCCATAAAAAATTCTTTCATGTAGGACCTCAAGCCTTGTTATACCACGTTAGAAAAAAAATATTGGATAGTTAGTGGGAGATCTTTAGCTCGGAAAATATTTCGTAACTGCGTAACGTGTTACAAAATTAAACCTTTAACGGTCAATCAACTTATGGGAAATTTGCCAAAGGAACGAGTAAATGTGACTCATCCATTTTATTGTACCGGTATAGATTTCTGTGGCCCTTTTTTAATTAAATATCGGGGTCAAAGAAAAGGAATCTATAACAAAATTTTTGTTTGTATTTTTATTTGCATGCCTACTAAAGCCGTGCATCTAGAGGTAGTTAGCGATTTAACATCCGAAGCTTTTATCGCAACTTTAAAAAGATTTTTTGCTAGACGAGGCAAAGCCCAAACATTATTCAGTGACAATGCAACAAATTTTGTTAGTGCAAATAATGAATTAAAAAGGTTACATAGATTAGCTACTCAGCCTGATGAAAACCTTACTAATTTTTTAAATTCAGAGAATATTAATTGGAAATTTCTGCCACCCCGTGCCCCAAATTTTGGAGGGCTATGGGAGGCAGGCGTAAAATCGTTTAAGTATCATTTGAAACGCGCAGTAGGAAACGCTAAATTAACATATGAGGAATTCTTAACCGTTGTTTGTCAAATTGAGGGAATCCTCAATTCTCGACCCCTTACCCCCCTTTCAAGCGATATCGAAGATTTGGACGTCTTGACTCCCGGCCATTTTTTAGTTGGTCGACCCATCACAGCGGTGATCGAACCCGAGTTCTCTGGCATTCCAGATAATCGATTAGATACCTGGCAAAAATTAACTAAAATAGTTCAAGGAATATGGAAAAAGTGGCAATGTCATTATTTAAATACGTTACAACAAAGAAACAAATGGAAATTTGAAACAAATAACATTAAAAATGGGGATATGGTACTATTAAAGGAAGAAAACTTGCCCATATGTAGTTGGATTTTGGGTAGAATAGTAGAAATTATTCCAGGAAAGGATAACAAAATACGCGTAGTCTCAGTTAAAACAAGAAATGGGACATATAAACGACCTATTTCCAAAATAGCTCTTCTGCCTTTGGAAAAGTAAAAAAAAAAAAAAATTGTTTGAAAATGAATAATGTATATAGTTAAATTTAATTTGTTTATTGTATTTCATTTGTATTATTTTATTGTTTACAATGTTATTAATATTTCTCTTGTATAAGTTTATTATTTAAATTGCATATATAATATTTTCGTATAATTAATTATAATTAGGCTATTACATATTAGAACTGTAATTTTGAAACAATGTTTCAAGGTGGGCCGGTATGTTGCCGCTCACCTTAGTTTGGCTATATGCGCAACCTTGGCGCGCATCTCTTGTTCACTTGCATTCCCGCCTTAGCGGAGTAGTTGTATTGTTTTTCGTTATAAGAGTAACATCTCTCTTGTTTATCTTGTTCGGTGATATGGTTCACCTTTTTTTTATAGTTTGCGTTGACTATGGTGTCAACATATTTGAATACGTTAATAATACGTCCTCTAATAACTGTAAATATGTACATACGATATGTAAATAATACTTTAATTAAATGTTTGTGAAGTAATAGCTTCAGAATAGTAATTATTAAATTGATATACAGTCCACTCATAAAGTATCGTCAACATACTTAATCAATTCAAACTAAAGTTGAAAAATGGATTTATCATTCAAATATCTATGATTTCGGTGGGTAATTTTCTCCGCAATTTTGTTTCCAAGTTGCATCCACTTGAACACTGCCACTTGAGACTTTGTTATCTCGTTAACTTTTGAAATACTGAATTTATTCGTACCAAATTTGGACAGTGGACTTATCTTACAAATATCTTGGATTATATCACTGAGAAACTTGTTCTGCAATTTTCGATCCAAGTGGTGGCCACTTAATTTTTTAACACGATGACTTTTGAGATTGTGAATTAATTTGAACTAAATTTGTACAGTAGACTTATCTGACAAGTGCATTTGATATATTTGGCAACTTGGCTTGCCCTTTTGTTTCCAAGTGCCGGCCACTTGAAAATTTTAAATTCACATAAAAAGGTATGTATGAACATAGAATAATAATAAAGGAAGAAGGAGCATAAGTGTTTCTACATAAGCTGTTGTGTTGCCACAAAAAACAGCGATTATTAACAAGCCTTTATTAACAAACTTCAATGTTGAGAGGAGCAAAAGTAGCTTTCGCTGGCATTTCACTAGAAGGGGTTTGTAAGCATTAAGACTATTGGCGTGCTCCTTCTTCCTCTATTATTATTCTATGTGTATGAACCGATTTGCTTAAAACTCCAGTTGTACATAGCCTAAATCAATGTTTCTCCTGAGTCCATTGATAGCAAAAGCACGCGGACTCAGCTCAATGAACTAATAAGAAAAATGACGACATTTGTATGATGACATTATTTTATGGAAAATTGTATTTTTAAAAGTTGTTTTTTCAGAATCTTTGCAAGCGTCATTTAAAACCCAGTATTATTTTAAAGATATATATAGAATATGAATCATTATCATAAATTGATTAAAAAATGCAATCATAAAAAGTATAACCAAAATACGATTATTATATTTTTTTTTTTCAACAAAACATTATGCTGAAATAAATAAAATGCCATCGCATTCCTGGCGATAAAAATTTTAAAGGCGTCATGGGGGGTTCTTTACTAAAACTGTACTGCTTGCGGAAGTATGAAAACTGGGTCGTCAACCATGAATTTTATATTGAAACTTATCTTTGAATGATTCTGGTTTCACTATTGTACAATATTTATTTGGTTATAGCAATAATTTGGCTTCTGGTAAATTAAAATTTTAATTAGATGGGGAAATTGATATAATATTTATGAGTTTCAAATTTTAAATGTAAATAGGAAAAGAAATAAAGTGCGAAAGTTTCGCATGGGTTTTCTAGTAGATATTTAAAATTAAAGGTGTCTCTTAATTTATTTTTTAATGATATCCTTCGTCTACAGAAAATACGTTGTAATAATTTATTTTAAAAAAAATTAGAAGAAGTTTAATTCAAATTTTTATTTCTATTTAATTGAATTCATTTGTAGATATTTTTATTATTATTTAAAATGCATTTTTAAAATAGCAGAAATTTTTAAGTCTTATAGTACAATTTATAATAATATTTTAAACTTAATCTCCTATATTATTAAAATCTGTACGCGCGTGTGTGTGTGTCTGTCTGTCTGTGTGTCTGTGAGAAACGGCTTGACGCAGCTAAGGCTCCGCCGCTAAAGGTCGCACGGACTTCGAACAGGTACCGTCGGACAGAGAATTTATCGCAGATCTGGGTTATCTAATTTGCTAAACGATGCGACCCTAATTAGCGGAGATATTAATTAAAATGTCGACCATTGTCTAACGAAAAATGACCCAGAATTCATGATTAAATGCTTAAAAAGCGACATTTTTACGGAAAAGGTGGAAAATAAATTAGAAATATCAGTCGTATTGTTACAAACAAGATACCATTGGAAAGGGCTTTTTTTTTTCTTAAACCGATGGTTTAAACGGCTTATCGATCGGACAATTAGATTTTTTAAAATTAACTAAACTATAAAAAAATATTGGCAACAAATCACAAGAATCTTAGCTTTGCAGACTTTTCGTCTACAGCAGTCTTCAACGGAAACACATCTGGTATTTAATGAAGTCACGTGTTTCGTACTGCGATTAAAAATTGCAATTTTCTATTTTCTTCAATTTTTCAAATTTTACACATTTTATTTAGTATACTAGCTGGATTCGCCCGCTAGCGGGTCAGTATTTTCAAATGAATCACTAAAAATAATGAATCACTAACAGAAACTTTTAGTGTTAAAAAAAGAAATAAAAAAAAAAAAAAAAATCATTTCTGATTGGGTAAAAAGTCGGGCCGGGTCCCCACGCGCTGCGCGCGCGTATTCCTTCCCTGACCCTACGTGCCCCCTAAAAAAAATCATTTCTGATCGGGTAAAAACTCGCACCGGGTCCCCACTGCCTTCGGCAGCGCAGTACCGTGTGCGCTACGCGCGCACAACTGAAGGGATACACGCGCAGCGCGCGCGTATTCCTTCCCTGACCCTTCGTGCCCCCTAAAAAAAAAATCATTTCTGATCGGGTAAAAAGTCGCACCGGGTCCCCACTGCCTTCGGCAGCGCAGTCCCGTGCGCGCTGCGCGCGCACAACTTCAGAGATACACGCGCTGCGCGCGCGTATTCCTTCCCTGAGCCTTCGTGCCCCCTAAAAAAAAATCATTTCTGATCGGGAAAATACTCGCACCGGGTCCCCACTGCCTTCGGCAGCGCAGTCGCGTGCGCGCTGCGCGCGCACAAGTTAAGGGATACGCGCGCGGTGCACGCCTATTTCTTCACCCTTTCAGGCCCTCTTAATTAACCTACGTATACCAATTTTGAACGATCTAACTCATTTGGCTGAGATGCAAAAGAAAACGTAATCAGGACACCTCAAAACGTGTGAATCTGGAGAAAACTTTCGATAATTTAAAAGAACTTTAAAATATCTTTCGAATGATGTATTAAAAATAATTGAATCATAATTAGAAATTGAAATATTGAAATTTGAAAATATTACAGCACCATCTGGCGGTACAAATATCTGTATTCCACTGTTTGATTCCAAATCAAAAAAGCTTTCTAATGATGTATTACTTATGAAATTATTATAATTAGTATCTGAGATACAAAAGAAAACTCATTCGGGACACCTCAAAACGTGTAAATCTGGTGAAAACTTTCGATAATATAAAAGAACTTTAAAATATCTTTCGAATGATGTATTAAAAATAATTGAATCATAATTAGAAATTGAAATATTGAAATTTGAAAATATTACAGCGCCATCTGTCGGTAGAAATTTCTGTATTCCACTGTTCCATTCCAATTCAAAAACGCTTTCTAATGATGTATTGAAATTTGAAAATAATACAGCTGTTGTTTATTGGTCTAATCTAAACCTGTAGATGGCGCTGCGCGCCGATATTAATGTTCTGTTTCTTCTTTTCTCTTTAGTGTGTTCTTCGTGTTCGTCATTGTAAGTGTAATAAATGTATGTCTCTAAATGATATCATTAATTTCGTTTTAAGACTTCAATCGACTCCAATGTATAGAAAGGAATCTACAGAGGCCGGCAGTCCCCACGAATCTGGACCGATAAGGTAAGATATTTACCTTATTTAAATATAATATTCTGAAATGTTTATTAAGATTTATATATGAAACGATATATCTGAAATGAGTCGCCAAAGTAGCGACATGTGCTTGAATGATGATTTTTATAAAGTCGTTAAGAATTTTAGCGACGAAATTATTGGCGCCCGAACAGGGACTGCCAGGCCCTTAAATATGATTTATAGCTGTTATTTATACTATAGTCCAAATTTGTAAATTAAATCAATATGGCTACCGAACTTGAAAAATTGAAGAGAAAAAGATCTACCCTAAAAGGATTGTGTACAAAATTGATAAACACGATAAATATAAAATTAAATGAACCCGACGAAGGGTTAAATGTTTTTGAATTAGAATCACAGTTAGAAAAACTGCAAGTAAAGAATAACGAAATTATAGAAGTTGAAGATCAAATTGAGGCCAAAATCACGGATCTCAACGAGCTACAAACGGAAATAGAAACGAGACAAGAATACAGAGATTCAATTATTGATGTAAAAGCTCAAATTATCAATAAGATAGAGAAAATTAAAAATTTAAACGTTACTCCGATCTTATCGCAGCCAAGAAATGAGCAAACAACCAATCTGCATTTAGAAAGAATTAATGATAGTTCTGTGAGACTACCCAAGTTATCAATTCCTGTTTATGACGGTTCTCCAGAAAACTGGATTGAATTTTGGAGCCAGTATGAGATTACAATACATAATAACAACAACATTTCTAATGTGCAGAAATTTGTGTATTTACGCAGCTTTTTAAAAGCCCAAGCTTTAACAGCTATTCAGGGTTTAGCACTTTCAGATCAAAATTACAATACTGCAATTGATTTATTAAAATCTAGATTCGGAAAAAAAGATATTATAATAAGATATAAAATTGACGCGTTATTAAATTTGAACCCTGTTAAATCTCCAAATCAAATTAAAGAATTACGCTTACTGCACGACGCCCTTGATATTAATATTAAATCTCTCGAAAATTTAGGTGTGGATTTAAAATCTTACGGAAATTTGTTATTTCCAATTGTTACAAAATTAATACCTACCAGTATTATGATAGACTATAATAAAATGAAAACAGAATCCGAGGAATGGGATGTACAAGATTTGTTAAAACATTTAAAATTAGAAGTTCAGACTAGGGAAAAAACCTTTTTATTTTTAAAACGCGAAGTAGAAACTCACAATAGCGGATATAAAAACTCAAATTCCAGATTTGATTCAAAATCATCGGAAAATAATAATAATAATAATGCTTACTACCGGAAATCTGGTTCGGGATATAAAAATTCTAACACAATGCAAAAGGCATCAGCCTTTAAATTAACTGTTAGTAAATGTATATTTTGTGTTGATGTAAATAACGATCATGACAGTAAAATGTGTAAATTAAATTTAGAGGATAAAAAATTGTCTTTACGCAAACAGGGAATCTGTTATTTATGTTTCAAAAGAGGTAAACATACCGCAAAATTCTGTTTATCGGGTCTCAAATGTGAGATATGTTCAGGAAAACACAATACATTAATTTGCTATAAGCAAAAATCGGAAACTCCAACGGCTCATATGAAAGATAAAAATCACATCGAACATACCCAAACAAATAATTCTGAGAACAGTGCTTGCGAAAATGATAATTCTGTATTGTCCTATAAGTGTCCTGTACAAAATCCGCTTGAGAATAATGAAATATATTTACAAACTTGCTTCGCAAGAATAACAAATAGTTCTAATTTAAACTCTCTAAAGTGTGCCGTATTATTCGATAATGCATCCCAAAGAAATTTCATAAACATATCACTCGCCCGTGAATTAAAATTGCCGGTGATTAGAAAAGAAACTGTTATAATATATCCGTTTTCGTGTAAACAACCCCAATCCAACGAATATTCAGTCGTAAATTTCGAATTGTCTCATTTAAAAAACCACAAACAGAAATGTTATGTAGAGGCATTGGTCGTAAATCAAATCTCTTTTACGAAGTTACAGATTCTGGATGACGCATCATTTCGAAAACTTTGGGTTTCGAGAGAGGGGGAAAGAAATAAAATTCCGTAATTGCATTCGAAGGCTCCAGACATTCTAATTGGCGGCGGGTTATTTTGGAAACTGCAAAAAAATAAAAAGAAAATTAATCGTTCGTTGTTTGCTGTAGATACATTATTCGGATGGACATTGTCAGGAAACAATAATTCAGGAAACGATTCAGACAACTTAATTACTGGCGCCAGCGTGTTAAAGATTGAATGTGGTAACTCTTTTTGTTTACATGAAAACCATCCATGCATGAAAAAAGATGAATCATCCGATTGTACGGGTAATGATTTGCAAAGGTTATGGACTTTGGATTTTTTGGGAATAAATGATGATAAATTGATTTCTGCTTCCGATCAGGAAATAATAAATAAATTTGATAAACAGTTAGAATATAAACAGGGTCATTATGTTACTCATTTATTATGGAATGATCATGGTATTGACAAATTTGAGAATAATTTTGAAAACGCTAAACGCCAATTCAATTATTTGAGAAAAAGATTAAAAACGGATAAATGGATTTTCGAGCAATATAGGCAGATAATCACAGAACAAAAACAATTGGGTATCGTTGAAGACTGCGGTCGTACAAAAAAAGAGTATTTCGCTCCACATAGAGAAATTGTAAGACGGGAAAAACAAACATCAAAGGTACGGATTGTTTTTAATTGTTCCAGTAGAGTATCGGGGTGTAAATCTCTAAATGATTGTCTCGTAAAAGGGCCATGTCTTACACCTCCAATTTTGGATGTAATTAATAGATTTCGAATGTTTAAGATTGCGTTTTGCGCAGATATTGAAAAGGCGTTTTTAATGATAGAAATCGCGGAACCCGATAGAAATTTTCTAAAGTTTTTATGGTTTGACGAGGATACCGAGAATTATAAAATAATGCGAATGACCAGAGCTACATTTGGTTGTACAACTTCTCCTTTCTTTTTAACGGCAACAATTAAGAAACACATTAAGGAATATAAGGAAATTTATCCGGATAGTTATGAAATGTTAAATTCAGCTCTGTTTGTGGACGATTTACTTTATGGCTCAGACACTGTAAACGGTGCCTATGAATTAACTTCTACTGCGGTAAATATTTTAGCAAAGGCTGGAATGAAATTAAGAAAGTTTAGTACGAATTCACAGAAATTAAAGAACATGTGGGATAAAAATGATTCTTTTTCGGAGGTAAATAATGAAAATGTAATAAATATTCTTGGATTGGTGTGGGATAAAGATAGTGATAAATTAGGATTAGCTTTGAAATCTATAGTTGAAAATTTGGATATATCGGTATGTACGAAAAGATATGTATTACATACAGCTGCAAAATTTTTTGATCCTATTGGGATTATATCTCCCTTTTTAATTAGGATAAAGTGTTTTCTTCAAAGAATGTGGGAAAGAGGTATGGATTGGGATCACGAATTGCCGGATGATCTTAAGGGAATTTGGATAAAGTGGTGTAACGAAATTAAGGATTTATTAGAAATTCGAATAGATAGATGCTATTTCACGTATGTTGATTTGGAAAATTCGCGTGTAGAACTACACATTTTTTCAGATGCTTCACCACTTGCATATGGTTGTGTTGCATATTTTAGGGGTATCAGTAATGATAAAAAATGTTATGTAAGTATGATTATGTCAAAGGCTAGAGTTGCGCCGCTAAAGAAACTAACGTTACCAAGATTGGAGTTAATGGGAGCGGTGATAGCAGCTAGAGTAGCGAAATATATTTGTGATATATTTAAGGAAATTAACATCGAGAAATTTTATTGGACAGATTCTACTATTGTTTTACACTGGGTGAAGGGATCGGCGAAACAATGGAAACCCTTTGTTAAAAATAGAGTAGTTGAAATTCAGGAATTGTCAGTACCCGAAAATTGGTCATATTGTAATACAAAGGATAATCCCGCAGATTTAGTTACTCGTGGTATTAGCGCAAATGCGTTAGTTAATAATGATTTTTGGTTTAAAGGTCCAAAATGGTTATCTGAGCTAAATGGTAAAGGTAATGATATTGGGGAAAAGGTAGACACGCAATATATTACCGAAGAAAAAAGGAAAACACCTGAAAAAATAATTCAGTTTAAAATCTGTATAGAAACAGTTGAACCAATATTGGATCTAGAAAAATATAGTAACATTTTAAGAGTCCTCAGAATTACGGCATGGATAAAGAGATTTCTTAACAACGCGAATCCTAAAAACGAGAAAGTTAGCGGTCCATTATCGGCAGAAGAAATTGGTAGTGCGCAAACAATATGGGTTAAATATACACAAAAAATTAGTTTTCCGAATGAATTAAACTGTTTGGTAAATGGGGAACCTATTTCTAAAAATTCAAATTTAATTGAGTTCTCACCATTTTTGGATTCCGTAGGAATAATGCGCATCGGAGGAAGGCTTCAGAAATCAAATTATTCCTTTAACGAAAAACACCCGATCCTGTTGCCTTCAAAGGGTAAATTAATTGATTTGTTAATAAAAAATGCGCATGAAAAAGTTTTCCATTTTGGCATTAATGATACATTAGTACAATTACGGGAGGAATTTTGGGTAATCAAGGGCAGACAGGCAGTAAAAAGCGTATTAAGAAGATGCAGAATTTGCATAAAATTTAATTCTAGAGCTGGAGCCCAGATATCAGCTCCGTTACCTGCAGATCGTATCAATGAACAAAAGCCATTTGCAGTGATAGGCCTTGATTTTGCAGGCCCTTTATACATCCGAAATACGGATAGCAAAATATATATTTTGTTGTGCACATGCGCTATCACAAGAGCAGTGCACCTAGAATTGGTAGAGAACCTTTCTACAGAAACATTTTTATTGGCCTTCAGAAGAATAGTAGCAAGGCGGGGTCTTTGCCATACGGTTTACTCCGACAACGCACGAACCTTTCATCGAGCTGATATTGAGTTAAGGCACATCTGGAAAATAATCACCCATCCCGACGTTAAAGATTACTATAGTAGTAATAAAATAAAATGGAAGTTTATCATGGAGATGTCCCCATGGTGGGGAGGCTTCTATGAACGACTTGTGCGATCTGTAAAAACTGCCTTAAGAAAGGTGGTTGGCAAAACCACTTTAACACACACACAACTACATACAGTTATATGTGAAATTGAAGGGTCAATTAATTCCCGACCCATTACATATACATATGCAGACTCAGGAGAACCTTCCCCAATTACGCCAGCACACTTCTTGGTAGGTCAGCGACTTACTACCTTACCTATCGTGCATATGAAACCACATGAGCTTCCTGGAACTTCGGCAACATATATCAAACGTTTTAATCAAAAGGAAAGAATATTGGACCAGTTCTGGTCAAGGTGGAAGAAGGAATACCTTCTACAGCTTAAAAACGCCATGACAAGTCGACACTCCAGTATTCGTGAATATACTCCAAATGATATTGTGTTAATCCACGATTCCAAATTGCCACGGCACTTGTGGAAATTGGGAGTAATAACACAAGTGTTTCCTGGTAGAGATGGAAAGGTTAGATCTTGTGAGATAAAAACCTCTACAGGAACATTGAGACGTCCTTTCCAGTTGATTTATCCAGTTGAAATTTTTGAAAAGGACTAAACAAACTTTAAAAACTTTCATTTAAACTATGACATTTGTGTGAACTTACAGTTTAAAATATATTGGATTTAGAAATGTCAGATATAATTACAATGGGAAAATGAACATAAAGTTAATGTTCATCCGGGGGCCAATGTGTTGTTTATTGGTCTAATCTAAACCTGTAGATGGCGCTGCGCGCCGATATTAATGTTCTGTTTCTTCTTTTCTCTTTAGTGTGTTCTTCGTGTTCGTCATTGTAAGTGTAATAAATGTATGTCTCTAAATGATATCATTAATTTCGTTTTAAGACTTCAATCGACTCCAATGTATAGAAAGGAATCTACAGAGGCCGGCAGTCCCCACGAATCTGGACCGATAAGGTAAGATATTTACCTTATTTAAATATAATATTCTGAAATGTTTATTAAGATTTATATATGAAACGATATATCTGAAATGAGTCGCCAAAGTAGCGACATGTGCTTGAATGATGATTTTTATAAAGTCGTTAAGAATTTTAGCGACGAAAACAGCACCATAAGAGAAAACTGATTCAGGAGACCTCAAAACGTATAAATCTGGTGAAAATTTTCGATAATTTAAAAGAACTTTAAAATATCTTTCGAATGATGTATTAAAAATAATTTAATCATAATTAGAAACTGAAATATTGAAATTTGAAAATATTACATCTGTCGGTAGAAATTTCTGTATTCCACTGTTCCATTCCAATTCAAAAACGCTTTCTAATGATGTATTAATTCTAATGATGTATTGAAATTTGAAAATAATACAGCACCATAAGAGAAAACTGATTCAGGAGACCTCAAAACGTGTAAATCTCGTGAAAACTTTCGATAATTTAAAAGAACTTTCAAATATCTTTCGAGTGATGCATTAAAAATAATTTAATTATAATTAGAAATTGAAATATTGAAATTTGAAAAAATTACAGCGCCATCTGGCGGTAGAAATTTTTGTATTCCACTGTTCGATTCCAAATCAAAAAAGCTTTCTAATGATGTATTACTTATGAAATTAATATAATTAGTATCAGAGATACAAAAGAAAACTCATTCGGGACACCTCAAAACGTGTAAATCTGGTGAAAACTTTCGATAATATAAAAGAACTTTAAAATATCTTTCGAATTAAGTATTAAAAATAATTTAATCATAATTAGAAATTGTAATATTGAAATTTGAAAATATTACAACGCCATAAAAGAAAACTGATTCAGGAGACCTCAAAACGTGTAATTCTGGTGAAAACTGTCGATAATTTAAAAGAACTTTAAAATATCTTTCGAATGATGTATTAAAAATAATTTAATCATAATTAGAAATTGAAATATTGAAATTTGAAAATATTATAGCGCCATAAAAGAACACTGATTCAGGAGACCTCAAAACGTGTAAATCTGTTGAAATCTTTGAATTATGTAAAAGAACTTTAAAATATCTTTCGTATGATGTATAAAAAATAAATCAATCGTAATTAGAAATTGAAATACGCGTATTAGAATATTGCAAAAATGTCCGGCGTGTAAAGATAAAATTTAATTTGCAATTAAAATGTAAATCTTTTGTTTATTGACCAAAATCGATGAAATTTGAAATGCAAGTTTGTTTTGTGGTGTAAATATTATATACTAAATAAAATGTGTAAAATTTGAAAAATTGAAGAAAATAGAAAATTGCAATTTTTAATCGCAGTACGAAACACGTGACTTCATTAAATACCAGATGTGTTTCCGTTGAAGACTGCTGTAGACGAAAAGTCTACAAAGCTAAGATTCTTGTGATTTGTTGCCAATATTTTTTTATAGTTTAGTTAATTTTAAAAAATCTAATTGTCCGATCGATAAGCCGTTTAAACCATCGGTTTAAGAAAAAAAAGCCCTTTCCAATGGTATCTTGTTTGTAACAATACGACTGATATTTCTAATTTATTTTCCACCTTTTCCGTACAAATGTCGCTTTTTAAGCATTTAATCATGAATTCTGGGTCATTTTTCGTTAGACAATGGTCGACATTTTAATTAATATCTCCGCTAATTAGGGTCGCATCGTTTAGCAAATTAGATAACCGAGATCTGCGATAAATTCTCTGTCCGACGGTACCTGTTCGAAGTCCGTGCGACCTTTAGCGGCGGTGCCTTAGCTGCGTCAAGCCGTTTCTCACAGACACACAGACAGACAGACACACACACACACGCGTACAGATTTTAATAATATAGGAGACTAGCTGGCTTCGCCCGCTAGCGGGTCAGTATTTTCAAATGAATCACTAAAATTAATGAATCACTAACAGTAATTTTTAGTGTTAAGAAAAGAAATTAAAAAAAAATCATTTGTATTGGGTAAAAAGTCGGCCCGGGTCCCCACTGCCTTCGGCAGCGCAGTTCCGTGCGCGCTGCGCGCGCACAACTTAAGGGATACACGCGCTGCGCGCGCGTATACCTTCCCTGACCTTTCGTGCCCCCTAAAAAAATCATTTCTGATCGGGTAAAAACTCGCACCGGGTCCCCACTGCCTTCGGCAGCGCAGACCCATGCGCGCGCACGTGTGAAGGTATACGTGCGCTGCGCGCACATAATCCTTCTGAAGTCATATTTTTATTCTTAAGAAAAGAAAACTAACAGTAACAGAAACAAAAAATAACATTTAGTGTTAAAAAAAGAAATTAAAAAAAATCATTTCTGATTGGGTAAAAAGTCGGCCCGGGTCCCCACTGCCTTCGGCAGCGCAGTCCCGTGCGCGCTGCGCGCGCACAACTTAAGGGATATACGCGCTGCGCGCGCGTATACCTTCCCTGACCTTTCGTGCCCCCTAAAAAAATCATTTCTGATCGCGTAAAAACTCGCACCGGGTCCCCACTGCCTTCGGCAGCGCAGACCCATGCGCGCGCACGTGTGAAGGTATACGTGCGCTGCACGCACATATTCGTCCTGAAGTCATATTTTTATTCTTAAGAAAAGAAAATTTAAAAAATCATTTCTCATCGGGTACAAAGTCGGACCGGGTCCCCACTGCCTTCGCCAGCGCAGTCACGTGCGCGCTGCGCACGCACAAGTTCATGGATACACGCGCTGCGCTCGCGT
>OZ005653.1:314394091-314489091 GCA_963930645.1 Salticus scenicus
AAAAAAAAAAAGTAATAGTGTTGAATTATAAGAATTTTAATCATGATTACTGAATATTTTATGCTTCAAACACGTTTAAATAAACTAAAAGGACTCCTTAATAATTTATTTTAAAAAAATTTTAGAGCTCTTTTTTATTCTATTAAATATTGTATTAATTATCTGCATTATAAAGGTAAAACAATAAAAGTAGTAAAATATAGTAGTTTGAGATAATTATTTTCTCGCTTTTTATTCTAAAATTTCTTTCTATATTAAAATAAAACTAATTTAGATTGATTTTATATTAATTGGAATATTATATTTTTTTGCACATTCTGTCAGTAAAATATTTTACTAAGAAGAAGAACTAATTATTTTCGCTTTTAATAAGTTGGAAAAAAACTTTTTAACTGAAAAAGTTCGTAAATTATGAAACTTAATTTAGAAAACGCTGAATTCAGCGATAATTTTTATTGCATTATTTTTTTTTTTTCAAGTTTAATATGAAATCTAATAAAATTTTGAGATTTATACAACTAATCATATTCAGAATGTGTAAAAAAAATTTCCAGACATTTTTATTACTGCACAGTAGTTATTTTATTTTGCATTTATATAGTACATTAATGTATTTTCAATTACGTTCCTTTCATTTAACAAAGCTGTCACTCAGCTTATAAAACAAAATACTATTTATTAGATTTTTAAATTTTATCTATGTTAAAAGTCTATTCATTAATAGATTTGAGTAATGGGTATAAAAACTATTAGGTACTAGCAGGCTACGCCCGCTTCGCTGGTCACTATTTTTAAATGAATCACAATAATTAATGAATTCTCAAAATTGCATTAATTTGTACCATGTGATAAAAAAAGAGAAAAAAAAATTCTGATCGGGAAAAATGTCGCACCGGGTCCCCACTGCCTTCGGCAGCGTAGATCCGTGCGCTGCGCGCACGTATTCCTTCACTATCCTTATGACTTCTCAAAATTCAATGTTATTACTCATAAACTTTCATTCTCAAGAAAAGGAATTAAAAAATATATCATTTAGCATCGGGTAAAAACTCACACCGGGACGCCACTGCCTTCGGCAGCGCAGACCCATGCGCGCTGCGCGCGCACGCTCGAGGATACGTGCGCTGTACACGCATATTCTTTCTCAACTCAAACTTTTATTATTCAGAAAATAAAATAAAATAAAAAATCTTTTATCATCGGGTAAAAACTCGCACCGGGTCCCAAACCCATGCGCGCCTATTCCTTCCCCACCGTTCCAGCCCCTCCTAAACAACTTGCATATACCAATTTTGAACGGTCTTACTCAATTAGCTGAGATGCAAAAGAAAACCTGATCAGGACACTTTAAATTGTAAATCAGGTGCAATCTCGAATTCCACTTTCGATAATGTAAAAAAACTTTAAAATATCTTTCGAATGATGTATTAGAAATAATTTAATCATAATTAGAATATTAGATCAATATTACAGCGCCATCTGGCGGTAGAAATTTCTGTAATCTATTGTTCCATTCCAGTTACTTATTCTTACTCAATTAGCTGAGATGCAAAAGAAAACCTGATCAGGACACTTTAAATTGTAAATCAGGTGAAATCTCGAATTCCACTTTCGATAATGTAAAAGAACTTTAAAATATCTTTCGAATGATGTATTAGAAATAATTTAATCATAATTAGAATATGAAATATTGAAATTTAAAAATATTACAGCGCCATCTAGCGGTAGAAATTTCTGTAATCTATTGTTCCATTCCAGATTAACAAAGCTTTCAAATGATGTATTACTCATGAAATTATTTTATTTAGTAGATGAGATACAAAAGAAAAGCTAATCAGGACACCTCAAAACGTGTAAATCGGGTGAAATCTCGAATTCCATTTTTCGATAATGTAAAAGTACTTTAAAATGTGTATCAACTAAAATAAGCTTTCAAATGATGTATTACTTATGAACTTTTTTTTAATTAATAACTGAGATAAAAAAAAAAAAAAACTGATTCTGGACACCTCAAAACGTGTAAATCTGGTGAAAACCTTCGATAATTTAAAAGAACTTTAAATATCTTTCGGATGATGTATTACAAATTATCTAATCATAATTAGAAATTGAAATATTGAAATTTTAAAATATTACAGCGCCATCTGGCGGTATAAATTTCTGTATTCCGCTGTTCGATTCCAAATCAAAAAAGCTTTCTAATGATGTATTACTTATGAAATTATTTTAATTAGTAGCTGAGATACAAAAGAAAACTGATTCAGGACACCTCAAAACGTGTAAATCTGGTGAAAACTTTCGATAATTTAAAAGAACTGTAAAATATCTTTCGAATGATGTATTAAAACTAATTTAATCATAATAAGAAATTGAAATATTGAAATTTTAAACAGTTACAGCTCCATCTGGCGGTACAAATTTCTGTATTCCACTGTTCGATTCCAAATCAAAAAAGCTTTCTAATGATGTACTACTTACGAAATTATTTTAATTAGTAGCTGAGATACAAAAGAAAACTAATTCAGGAGCCCTCAAAACATGTAAATCTGGTGAAAACTGTCGATAATATAAAAGAACTTTAAAATATCTTTCGAATGATGCATTAAAAATAATTTAATCATAATTAGAAATTGAAATATTGAAATTTGAAAATATTACAGCGCCATCTGGTGGTACAAATTTCTGTAATCCACTGTTCGATCCCAAGTCAAAAAAGCTTTCTAATGATGTATTACTTATAAAATTATTTTAATTAGTAGCTGAGATACAAAAGAAAACCTAATCATGACACCTCAAAACGTGTAAATCGGGTGAAATCTCGAATTCCATTTTCGATAATGTAAAAGTACTTTAAAATGTGTATCAAGTCAACAAAGCTTTCAAATGATGTATTACTTATGAATTTTTTTTAAATAATAACTGATATATAAAAGAAAACTGATTCAGGACACCTCAAAACGTGTAAATCTGGTGAAAACTTTCGTTAATTTAAAAGAACTTTAAAATATCTTTCGAATGATGTATTAAAAATAATTTAATCATAATTAGAAATTGAAATTTTGAAATTTTAAAATATTACAGCGCCATCTAGTGGTACAAATTTCTGTATTCCACTGTTCGATTCCAAATCTAAAAAAGTTTTCTAATGATGCATTACTCATGAAATTTTTTTAATTAGTAGCTGAGATACAAAAGAAAACTAATTCAGGAGACCTCAAAGCGTGTAAATCTGGTGAAAACTTTCGATAATTTAAAAGAACTTTAAAATATCTTTCGAATGATGTATCAAAAATAATTTAATTGGAATTTGAAATATCGAAATTTTAAAATATCTGGCGGTAGAAATTTCTGTAATCTACTGTTCAATTCCAAATCAACAAAGCTTTCAAATAATGTGTTACTTATGAAATTATTTTAATTAGTAGCTGTGATACAAATGAAAACCTAATCAGGACATTCTAAAACATGTAAATCACGTGAAATCTCTAATTCCATTATCTACGGTAGTTTTATTAATGGAAGTAAAAAGAAAAATAAATATTTTTTATTTCGCCAAAACCTATATATATACCGCGGTAGTCGGGTAATGGAAGTAAAAAGAAAAAGAAAAAGTATTTTTTAGTTCCTTCAAATGTATTTTGTTGCTATGGGAACTCCTATCGTCTATTGAAAGATAGATTATAGTCTAAGATCCCGCTGCAAAATTGCTACATTCATCGAGTATGTAATCAAAATCAGATTTTTATATTCAGTTATAAAAGGAACAATATGTTTTGGCCGGGTTGCCTAATAAAATGTGGCCGCTAGTATTTTTAATTAAATTAATATTAATTCACTTTTTGGAGAAAAATTTCATTCATTTGTTATTGAAATAAACTGTACTCCACATCACAGACATATACATAGTGAACTTGAAAAGTAATGGTTGCCGTTGCGCGTTTGGCCGCTACCCCTTCGCAGCCAGGTGCAAACAGGTAGTTTTTTGGGGCGTTTTTACGTTCATGGCGTATATTCATCATTTATATATGAAATTAAAGCTAATTTTTTTCTGCACATGGTAAACTTCGTCTGCCAATGTAAAAGTGGCCGCAAGTAGGGGTTGCCAGCTGTTAAAGATTGCTTAGAATGAAAATTAGCACGCTACATCGTTCGTCAGACAAGGATGGCGATAGCCAATTGTACGCGTTTTTGAATCTTTTGCGCATGCGTCGATTGATAGTGTTCGCAACTATTCAGCTGCATTTTCATCAGCGTTGCCAGACTTGGGGATTTTTCTCGATTTCGGGGATTTCTGAAGCTTCGGGGAAAATGTTTGGATTCAGATATTTTGTGGGGCGTAGTTTAGGGAAATGTTTTTTTTTTTTTTTTTTTTTAAGGGGGGGGGGGTTCTTTAAAATTGGCATTTACTTTTACTTAAAATCCGCACCGAAAAAAAAACAAGTGTATCAGATGATAGTGCAGTGATTCTGGATTTTATTTCTGAAATAGGAAAGTAATGTGTCCTTGTCTCGTACCCTGTTGAAAGGTGTCCTCGTCTCGTATTGATTCGGTGCCCATGTGGTTAGGTTATAACTGCATGATAGGCCTTGATCATAACAAAACTCAAACAATCGAATATTTATCATCTATCAATGAGTCTCCAACGTCACTAGCAATCGTTCAGGAAACTCTTAACATTGCTAAAGAAGTTGCTAAAATTTGTAATCAAGATCAGATTATAGTCACTTACGATTTAGCAATAGCCAAATTGGCTATGTAAATTCAAAATACTAAAAAACCTGAATTCGATAATGTATTTATTAAATTAGGCGCATTTCATATGCAAATGGCATACTTCAAAGCCATAGGTAAATATATTGACTCCAGTGGGTTAATAGAGATTTTGGTAGAAGATGAGGCCCCAGCGGGAGGATCAATGAATAGTTTCTTGGATAGCAAACACTTTAATCGGTGTAAACGGCTACATCCTTTGACTTCTGGTGCCTTGCAAGTTCTTCATTTTGAAAAAAAAATTATCAGAAATTGAAAGTGATTTTCAAACATTAAATGAAGGTTTAGAAGCGGTAAGAAATACTTCAAGTGAAATTAATGAAAGCGTTTTAATTGACTCGCTGCACAAAATACTAGAGGATTACAAACAGTTTCGCGAAGTCACACTGCAGGGTGGCCATGGGAAGACTGCTAAGTATTATTTGCAATACACAGAACTCGTCAACATATATCTTCGATTTTCTAGAAGTATTCGTTGCAGTAATTTTGAGCTTTGCCTTGATTCTATCTTCGAGATGTGTGATTACTTCTTTGCGTTCAATCTACCAAATTACTCAAAATGAGCTGCTATGTATTTAAGTAATTTAATCAAGCTGAAAATTGAGAACTCAACTCTGGTTATGGAATTTCGTGAAGGAGCCTTTGGTATTAGGCGCACAAAATCATGCTTAAGTAGATCGCCTGTGGACCTGACTTTAGAACAGACGATTAATGTTGATGCTGGTAATACTTTGACTGGTGTTAGCCATTTTACAAACTCTATATCTGCACGACAAAGATGGGCTCTTAGCCACAGCATGAGGGCTAAAATCTTATCAGTAGTAAAAACAGAAATAGGATTATCACAGGCTGATGATACATCACATTCCCTACAAAAGAGTCGAATTGAAAAAGATAACAAAACTTTGGACAGCATTATTGAAACCATAAAGAAAACAATGAATCCTTGTTCTGAAAACCTGGACAAAAATATTTTGTTCAATCTGTCAACTGGTAAGGCGGCATCTTTAGATGTCGCAAATTGTTTACTGAACAGCAAGTCATTGGGTCAAGAACAAAAGTTGAAATTTTTTTCAGAATGTTTTGAAGATCCTACAAGATTTGTAAAATCAATTAGACTTAATAAAATACATAATTTTGGATCTGATTGTGTAAAAAAAAGGATCAAGAGTAACACCGGAGACAACAAAGCTTTAATTAAAATGGAACGAGATATTTTTGGACGGCTGTTGGCAATAGCTATAGATAACAAGATTGACATTGAGTACTGTTTGTCATATCCTCTTGTACCAATACCTCCTGCACTATTCCATTGTTCAGGCTACATGCTCAAAACGGACAAGTCTGCTTTAAGTAAACAATTAACATCACAGATTGTATCAGCCAATCTCGGACAAATTTATATAGAAATTATTGATGGTTTCTACTATTTGTATCAGATTGGCTCTACTTTGCCGCAAACATTTGGAAAGCTAGCTGAATCGATATTGGTGAAGCTATGTTCAAAAAGCGCTCGTGAAGTACATATCATATTTGATAGGTATTTAACGCCTTCAATCAAAGATTGTGAAAGACAAGATCGACAGGAAAGTGATATTCCATATACAATTAATGGTCCGTTACAAACGAGACCCAGTGATTTTACAAAAGCTTAAAGAATTTTCGTTTTAAAGAAGCTCTAGTTAAATATTTAGCTTCTCACTGGGATAACAACTCTTTTGTTTCAGTATTAGGAAACAAAAAATTTTTTATTACTGTTGGAGAACAATGTTTTTCATATTGCTCTTCTGGAAATTGCGTTGTGAAACAAGAGGAAACTGAATTAGAATGCCAACATGAGGAAGCAGATACGAGAATAATATTTCATATAAGCAAAGTAGGTAAAGAGTCTAAAATATTGGTGAAAGCAAGTGACACTGATATTTTAATAATTCTACTAGGTAATCTGCACAAATTTCCTCATTTACAAATTTGGTTGGCAAATAGTACATCCAAAAAAAAGAATAGTAAAGACGAAATATATATAAATTGTACGGAATTGTCAAAAAAATTGAGCCCAACTTAATGTATTGCGTTGCCAGCGTTTCACGCATTCACAAGTTGTGGCTATACGACTGCATTCTTCAATAAAGGGAAAGTAAGGCCCTATAACATTTTTGTTAAACACCCGAGAATTCAACAAGTTTTCGAATCTTTGACTTACCCTAATGATATTTTTGACGAAAGTAAAACTGCTGTAGTCCAAGAGTTTACGTGCCTTATGTATGGTATCGTTGATTGCCAAAATGTTAATACTGGAAGATTCATTTTGTTCAATAAGACGTATGCTACAAAGAAAAAAAAAAAAAAAAAAAAAAGTTTTTGAAAAAACTTAAGGGTTTCAACTCAACTCATATTCTATCTTGCTGGAAATCTTTAAAGCAAAAATTGTTGCGGACGATCTTTGTTAATTCGATGTGGCTAAATGCTACTGAGCCGAATTGTATTAAGTTTAACGCAGAAAATAATGGGTGGATCCTAGATAATTTTTCTCAAACCAACATGGTTCTTAGGAGATTCAGCGCCAATGCAAGTTGAAAGTGTGCTATATAATTCTATTATCATTCGTACTGATAATGAAGAGGATTTTGATATTTGTGACGATGAAAGTGATGGCTGCAATGAAAGTGAGAGTAGCGATGATTCAGATTTTGAATAAATTATATAAAAATGTAATATAGGTTTCATTAAATATTTAATCCTTTTTTCAATGTTCCGTTTAATTTGTATACATCAAGTAATTTGTCCTATTTACTGAATATTTAATTAATATGTAATCTATAATAATAATAATTAAAAAAAAATCAAATATTTCCTAAAACATTACAGGTATAATATAAATTTCGTCTGCATGAATAGCCATGGTTATTATTTTTCACAAATATTTATTATATGTTCTAATTATATAGAGAAAAGACAATTTGATTATTTATTGAGAAATAAATGTTTTATATTTATAGGGAATTTTAAATGTAACCACACAAAAATTTATTAATTATATTTCTTTTGGAGTTCTGAAATTCTTTTCTACAACTGTTTGTGCCATTGGTTGCGAACGCTATCAATCGACGCATGCGCAAAAGCTTCAAAAACGCGTACAATTGGCTATCGCCATCCTTGTCTGACGAACGATGTAGCGCGCTAATTTTCATTCTAAGCAATCTTTAACAGCTGGCAACCCCTACTTGCGGCCACTTTTACATTGGCAGACGAAGTTTACGATGTACAGAAAAGAATTAGCTTTAATTTCATATATAAATGATGAATATACGCCATGAACGTAAAAACGCCCCAAAAAACTACCTGTTTGCACCTGGCTGCGAAGAGGTAGCGGCCAAACGCGCAACGGCAACCATTACTTTTCAAGTTCACTATGTATATGTCTGTGATGTGGAGTACAGTTTATTTCAATAACAAATGAATGAAATTTCTCTCCAAAAAGTGAATTAATATTAATTTAATTAAAAATACTAGCGGCCACATTTTATTAGGCAACCCGGCCAAAACATATTGTCCCTTTTATAACTGAATATAAAAATCTGATTTTGATTACATACTCGATGAATGTAGCAATTTTGCAGCGGGATCTTAGACTATTACGTGTTAGAATAAAATTTAATTAGCAATTAAAATGTAACTGCTTTCTTTATTAATGAAATTTGATGAAATTTTAACTGCAGATTGGTTTTGTGCTGAATAGGTTGTATAATAAGTGTTGTGTACGAAAAAGAAAATTTGAAGCACTTTGAAATTTGCAATTTTTAACCCCAGTTAAAGATCATGTGACATTAATGACTTGCACATGTTTTTTTTTCCGTTCGAGACAGCCGTTAAAATCGTCTGCTGAATGCTGATAAAATGTCTCTTTTTAAGCAATAAGGATTTTTGGTCATTTTCGCGATCGATATGGGTCAGCATTTTAATTAATATCTCCGAAACTAATTAAGATTTTTAAATTCTGTTTCGAGGAAAACATCGGAAAGGCTTCAGAGCATCCGTATGTCAATTCTTGTACTTCTGCGTTCAATAGGGGCTGAACGTATAAAAGAACAGACAGACAGACAGACAGACAGATAGACAGACAGACAGACAGACAGACAGACAGACAAACCTTTCCATTTATTATTATAAGATAAGCTAAAAAATATATAATTAAGAGCGGACAATACGTAATCTTGCAGACAGCCGTGGCCCATGGGGAAAATTTTCCGTAATTACTCATTACCTAATGAATATTTTTAAATTCTGTTTTCGCATTTAAAAAATTCATAAGTCTTAAATTAGTATTTGTTTCCCAAAAACAGAGTTTTTAAAAATTTTTAGCATTTTATTTTGCGAATAGAAATTGAGAAAAATGTGCTTTGTGAAAAATCGCCTATTTGAACTCAAAATTAAATTGTAAAGATTAAAAAAAAAAAAAAAAAAGAATTTTTCGAAAATGAGTACTCATTTAACGATTAGGAATTTTTTGACTGTGAAAACAGAATTAAAAAAATATGCATTAGGTAATGAGTAATTCTGTAAACAAATTTTCCATAGAATAACATTGGCCACGGCACTCCGCGGGATTAGGCATTGTCCTCTCTTAAATATGAAATGTTTAACACTGTTAAATTACCAGAAAGAATTCTTTAAATAGCATTATTTAACTCTCTGGCTTAAATAGTGTAATTTCACTAAAGAAACATTTTAATCTTTTATATGTCTGAACGGTTACACACACACAAATGTATGTAGAGAAAAAATAATTACAATTACATGTGCTAAAAATCATGATAAAAATTACGTCATCACCATCATCATCAACAATAAAAACGACATAATAAGTCTAATAAAAAGCACGAGTATAGTGCACAAAAAAGAAAAGAAAACATGAATTTTCATTCTTACTTCAATTAATTCATATAATTTTAATGTATCTGATGTTAACTAAACATCGGGAGCCATCCTCTCCTCTGACGATCTTCACTGTAATGTCATGTCTACGAAGAACTTTTAGGGGTAATTCCCATACCAACACAAATGGACATTATTCGTGTCACTCTTAAAACCTTGTCATGTGACCACTATAGGGAAAAATGCAACCTGTTAACGTTTATATTTGTATTGCATAAAGAAATGCTTGTATTCTATAGGGAAATATTTGTATCGTATAGGGAAATTCATAGGGAAATGGTGGAATGAGAAATCACGTGCTGGGTCTAATTTAGTCTCGAACCCAAAAAGACGGATATTGTCCATTGTTCACTGTGCAGCTATAATGGGACTGAACTCATCTCAATTCAACTAAAAGAAACTTAAACAGATTACAAATTTGTTTCTTTCTTCCTTTCTTTAAATGGACTAGTTTCCCGGTACTAGATTCCCTAGAACCGTAGAATCCAGCTTGAACAAATTCAAATTCATAGATGTAAGTTAAATATTATTTAATTATGTCGTTTGTGAGGGTGGCGAACACTGGTGTCCTTATATATATTAAAATTTGATGCCAGCAGATCTTTTATAAAATTAGCGTTACACTTGTATATAAAATTATTTATGCAGTTGTTACTAGATAAGTATATTTTCTAATGAACTCTTTCCTTATACTATTTTTTTTATAGCAGGATAACTACTAAATTGATTTAATCAGGCAATGCTGTTAATTTAATAAATTTAAAAATTTAAAAATCTATTTTAGATTATTTTTATCACAAAATCAGTTAGTAGATAATTATAAATTTATTTTTTGATTATTTTTTTAGGAGCTAGGAGCATTGTACACTTTAAAAAATAAAATCATAGATTTTACGATAAAAATGGTTACAAGCAGCTACAATTAATATATTGGTGGAATATTTCACCAATTTAGTGCTGCCATTAGAGTAGCAAATATCACTGAAATTTGTAAACATTAGCACAAAACTATTACCTGCAGCTAAAAAGCCTAATTTTCACCATCCTTTTGGTGAAACGTTCAATTATCATTTTTACTTTCCGAACACTATAGTGAGGAAAGTATTGTAATCATGTCAAAAATCCGAATTTGAGATTTTGATGTTTCTATACGTTTCGAGGTCCCCTGAGTCCGTTTTAAATATATTTATGATGATGTGTGTATGTGTGTGTGTATGTATGTGTGTATGTATGCGTGTGTGTATGTATGTGTGTGTGTATGTCTGTGAGTGAACACGCTAGCGTCTAAATGCTTTGTTCGAATAAGCTGAACGTTGGTACGTATATTGTAAGTCACCATAGTACGAACCCTATTGATTTTCGTGAATCTAACACTTATAGTTTTTTTACAGGGACACCAGGAAAAGTTCTTTATTATTATGGTCTATGGGGCCAAACTTTTAAAAGTGCGATAGCGTCTAAACGCTTTATGAATCTGAGCAAAAAATTTGTACAAAATGTTATAGGTCACAGTTGCACGAACTGTATAGATTTTGGTGAATTTAGCACTTACCTTTTTTTTACAGGGTCACAAAGAAAAATTCTTTATCATTATGGCCTATGGGGCCAAATTTTTAAAAGTGCGATAGCGTCTAAACGCTTTATGAATCTGAGCAAAAAATTTGTACAAATGTTATAGGTCACAGTTGCACCAACTGTATAGATTTTGGTGAATTTAGGACTTACAGTGTTTTTACAGGGACACAGAAAAAAATTCTTTATCATTATGGCGTATGGGACCAAATTTTTAAAAGTGCGATAGCATGTAAACGCCTTATTGAATTGAGCTGAAAATATATACGAATATTATAAATCACTGTTGCACTAACTATAAGCATTTTGGTGAATCTAGCATTTATAGGTTTTTACAAGGACACAACGAAAAATTCTTTATCATTATGATCTATGGGCTCAAAGTTCAGTAGTGTTAAATAAAACGTCGTGTAATATATGGAGAAAAATACTCAAACACTCTATTATGGTTTTCTCTCTTTTGTTTGTTTAACAACTCTTCTTTCTTTTCTTTATCTATAAAACTGTTAATTACTCAATGTTCGGGAAGTCGAGTGGAGTCACTCCAGATTTTTAATAGTGTATTCAGTATATTTGCTATTGATGAAAATTTTTATAATTTTTATTCTCTCTCCCTTTTTTTTTTTTTTTGGCACAGCTTCTGCAGCGTCTGTAGGCTATTCTTAAATTCAGATACATTAACACTTAAGTTGCGTATGTTAAAATCTGCTTTTTTCTTATTTCAAATTTCTCGATTCACGAGAAAAAAAGACAGATTCAGAAAATTTTACGCGATATATCGTTGCTACATTTATGCACCTTTAATTCAGCCGACATCAGTACAACTAGACATTTTACAAAAATATAAATGAAATTTACAAAACTTACGAAATTAAAAAATGAATTTTGAAATCCAGATTTAAATTTTCGATAACTAAATAAAGCATTTTTATTAAAAAAAAAAAAAAAATCTATTTATATTTATTTTATTATTATTATTATATGGAAAACTAAAATGAGGTAACTCTAGAGAATTTTTGGCTTAAAAAGTTTTTTTTTTTGTATAAAAACAGTGATTTTTATTTTTGACATTAAACTGTTAATAAAGATAACTAATGTGCGTTACCTGTAAACTGCAATCAATATTCTTTTATAAAATAAGTGTACAGCGCGGCCACATATCCTAAAGCTAGCAGTAATTATGGAGATGTTGGAGGGATGCCAGCGTGACCGACAGTTTGAAATTCGGAAAACATCCAGTAATTCCGCGCTCTGTTATTGCTCATTTTCTCTGAGTCAGATGACTGTCACCCCTATTTTAGCATTGGACTCGTTGAGTTAACACTTGCGCAGATGTTTCCATGGTTTCATGAAATGTGGTCGAAGAATAATTCTTTAATTTTAAAGACCGCAACTTAGTAAAATGTAAGATAATTATGAATATTCTAACATATTTCAATATGGTAGTAGCAATTAAATTTGTAATATTAATCTTGTAATAATTTTCAGCAAAGAACAAATAATAATTTAAAAAAGTACAAATCAAGACTTTTTCAATATTTACAAAAGTGTGTATTTTCTAAAGTCGTATATATGTTCATGACATTTCTTGCCTTCTAGGTGTAAGTTTTTGTTTATATATATATATATATATATATATATATATATATATATATATATATATATATGTATATATATATATATATATATATATATGAAAAAAAAAAGAAAGAAAGAAATGTTGTATTAAAAGAAGATCTCTACTATACGAAATCACGGAAGAAATAATTTAATAGTTGCTGTTATGTGTCACAAACAATCATAGCCTAAAGGAAAAGGTAGATTAAATTACCTTTATAGCTGTCAAATGTTGCAATATGTTATAACTAATAATACAATTTATATTAGAACTGTTCAAATAATCTAAAATGCCCTAAAATTCTAGCTTATAAATGCATTTCTATTTTTCTATTTAATATCACATAAATATTATGCATATACTAAATAAATGAGGACAAATCTAAAGATAAATAGTAATGATTTGTTCGAGTTATGAAAATTTACTGAGAAGGGTATGTCTTTTATTAGAATGTATTTCAAATCTTTTCCATGTAAATGTTCGTTTAAAGATATTGAGCTCGTAAAATAATTTATGTATTTTTTTTTCTCTTCTTGTTTAAGATTTTGGCACATGTAAATATTTTCAAAAGTAAATTTATTTTGAAAATAATTTTATAATCAATTTCAACATTCTTAAGTTAGAAAAAATTAAACTAATAATCATCATATTTAAGTAAACATCTTACTTAAAATAATTTATATAAAAATCAACGTGTTAATATTAAAGAGTAGTCTGTTAAAAAATGACATGTATTTCACATTTTAATATATATATATACATATATATATAAACAAAATAATCAAAACCAGATGAAAATTTAATCCCAAAACACATGAGGGCCTTCATCAGGGGTTTTGGGATTAAATTTTCATCTGGTTTTGATTATTTTGTTTATTTATTATAGTTTTATATTTCCTTTTGCTGCTTTTGCGCATTGGTTAATAAAAACTTTGTTCTCTAGTTCTATTTATTTAATAATTCAGGTTCTACTCCCTCCTATATTTAAATTTTATCTTATATTTTAGGAATGCTTGTATCACCTTGCTGCTTTTGCGCAGGTTTTCAACATTTTTATGTTTAAAGTTTTTTTGATTCAACCATTTAAGTTAACATTTTTTAATCCAAACATTTTAAGGTAACATTTTTTATTATCCTCCCTTTTAAGCTTCTCCGATGTTTTGCTTGAACCCCTGATGAAGGCCCTCATGTGTTTTGGGATTAAATTTTCATCTGGTTTTGATTATTTTGTTTATTTATTATAGTTTTATATTTCCTTTTGCTGCTTTTGCGCATTGGTTTATAAAATCTTTGTTCTAGTTCTATTTATTTAATTATTCAGCTTCTACTCCCTCCTATACTTAAATTTTATCGTATATAAGTGTGTGTGTGTATGTATATATATATATATATATACATATATATCCTAAAATTTATATTTATTTAAAATTAACATGGTAAATTGATAAAGCATAATTAGGAAATGCTTGTATTGACAAATTAAAATTTAAAACAACAATTAAAACACTTTTTGGTACTGTTCATAAAAAAAAAAAATTGCAAGGAAATATTAAAAGGAAATAACCATCATTTCTTTGAGCCTTAGAATTGCAGGTGGTACATTTGCACATGGTGAACTTACTCATTATAGAAAAATATCACTTGCTTTCTCTTATACTCAGCTAATTTTCTAATAGCTAAATTAGATCACTGATTTAGTAAGAAATATGGTAAAAAAACTGATTCATTTTCTTAAGTGATCAAATTTCTCAATTTCTTATTTGCAGAAAATAAATATCCAGGCGTGTCCCTGAATTCACGGAAACAAACTTTAAGGATAGTTAAATACATATAAAAAATTCTATTTTATTTAGTAATATAGGGTCGCAAATGAAAAGTTTAGGTGCAAAATCAAGAAATGCAAAATCAGGAAATGAAAGATAGCTCTTTGCTTACATAATATTACGGAAAATGATATGTGTACAATAGACGCACTAGTACAATCAGTGCTTTAAATACATCGATTAGAAACAGCATTATTACTATATTTACCTTTATATGTAATCATTTGCACGAAAAAAATACGCTTGTTAAAAATTCGATATTTTAAAACCACGTCCACATCTGTTAAAATATAACAAAAATCAACCGGATCTTACAACTGCTTAGAAAACGAGGTTACAATTACACCGTTGTTACATTTACCTCGTTACAGCGTTATATAATAAAATATTTTTAAAGAAATGAATATATATATATATCGTCGAACAATTTGTGTCAATGATTACACTGTACGATAGAAAAAATAAGGTCCTTTTAGATAAAAGTATGTGTTTCTTCATACTTTTTGCTTACAATAACGAATCTGTAATTAATATTATTATTATTATTATTTTATTTATTTATTTATTTTTCCAAGCATGATATTCCCAAATATCTACATTTTAGTTTTTTAGATATTCTCTCAGTGTCGGGTAAACAATTACAACCATTAAAACAATGTGACATTTAAACGACATTTTTTGGGATCAGATTTGGGCATCTTTACTTAAAACCTTGGCGTAATTAGGGAAGAACAAGGGATAAGGTTTCCCTAGGATATCTCTATGTATGAAAAAAAAAAAAGAGTGGATTACGGAATGGAAGTATGCTAGATGTATATTGCTGGTCTTTTACCAAAGACACACCAACAGATGTCTATGAGAAGAAAAGGCCGAAAAAAAAACAACTATTTTAGTGTTTGTGTTTTTTATAATCAAACCTCCGTTACATTTCACTTTTACCAATTTGTATATACGTGAGAAGTGTAACTCCAACAAAAACACACAAACGGTACATGTTGGACCATTTCAGTTTTGATATATGAATGGAGAACCTTTTGTATAAACAGGATCACATACATCCATATAAAAGAAAGAAAAAAAATTAAATTTGTTGTACAGTTCTTTAAATGACTGTTTTTTTTTTCTTTCTTTCTTTTTTTTTTTTTTTTTTTTGTACATTCAAATCAATGTAATCACAAGTCCGTAAAATGCAAACATATCACTTAAAAAATATGTGTGAGCAGAAATATTTATTATTATTCTTATTCTTATTTTAATTTACGTTTCAAATTAATCAAGTGTGAAAGAAAATAAACCTTTGCAGTTCAAAGAGCATTTTCTTATGGAATTTAACAGCGTTTAGAAAATGTAATTAATCTTTTTGGGATACGAGGCATTTTTTGTGAAAAATCTTGTTTCAAACGAATATATCAATAAATATTCTAGAAAAACCTACAGAGATTACCAATTAGGAGTTTGAAAGGGCGAAATCAAACATGAAAACGGAAATACTGAACTTATTCTCTTTTCCGTCGGGGAATGTATTTACTTTATGTAAAACTACAAGAAAAACAAGGGAAAAAAAAGAAAAAAAAAAAGAAAAAACAGAGAATATAAGCATCGATGGAAACCAATAAGTATGCAAAAAAAAATAAATAAATAAAAGGAAGGAAGAGAGAGAGCACTAAATTTAAGTACAAGGCAAAATATTAATAATCTTATCTTCATAAAAATCAATGACAACGTTAAAAAGAAAAAAAAAATGCTTAACTATACATAATTATCTTCTAAGTAAATCTTAGTTTTAAAAAGTCTGTCTGAAAAGTATTTAAGTCACAAAAATAAAATATGGAAGAGGTGTAAACAACTCTGTAAACTAAGATCAATTAAAAAAAAAAAAAAAAAAAAAAAAAAAAAGCAGTGAAGGGATAACAAGGTAAAGTTTAAAATTATGTTCTTTTTTTTTTTTTTTTCTTTTTTTTGCTAGAGTGATACATATACAGACATACATACACACATATACATATATATACATCAGGGTGTCGACAGTCAAAATTTCCCCCCTGATTTTTCCACCAATATATCATATAATTATTTTTTCATTAATTAATCGTGCAAACTTATTATTAAAAATTCCGAAAGAAAAATACTGGTAAAAGAGTCAGGGAAAAAATTTCGATTGTCGACATCCTGTATGATGTGTGTTATTAATAAATAAAGAGAATTTTAGAATGACTTTTAAAAATATTTAATATTCTGTTTATTTTTATTTTTACTTTTTCCAAATTTTTGTTGTTTTTGCACAACAAAATCGTGAGTAAATTGATTATTTGTATCCATAAAATTTAGTTGTAAATGAAAGAAAGGAAATTTTATTAAATTTTATGTAGTTACATTTGTTATATTCACATTTTATTATTAAATATATAGTATGTTACTTTGTGTGAACCCAACAGGTATGCACAAAATAAAAATTTAAACCAAACTGCATATTAAAGGAATTCTTTATGAAGTGATGAAAAGATCGAAAGTTCATCTAGTATTCTTCATATACACACATACGTGCACACACACATATATATATATGTATATATATATTATATACAGTAAAGCACCTTTTATACGTCTCTCGTTTATACGTCTTTTACATTTATACGTCCTTTTAGTGAAGTCCCGATTTATTCCTATTCATTTTAATGCAAAAATTCTTCGCTTATACGCCGCTAATATCGGTTATACGTCTTTTCCACTTTACTAAATTTGCCAAAATTTCTGGACCTATCATTATTTTCCATTCTAAATTAGACGGATTTTTCCTAGAAAGCATTCTTAAATGGAGGGACACAGGAAAGATCGAAGAATACTGATAAAATAATAAATTGAATCCTCAGTAGAATTTTTAATGCTCATAGACAAGCAACAAATCAGACGAATATTAAAGATTTTTAATGTTATTTAATAATTATCAGTATGGACATAAATCGTATGCTTATTGCTAAAGATACGCAATATATATAATTAATATTCAAAATGTGTTCATATAGTTCTTAAGAAATGTAATATAATACTCAATCTTATACTATTAAGTGAGCAATATTTGTATGCATATTTCACTGATCTCGAAAACGGTAGCTCGGACAGTCACGAGATTTAACACAAAGGTGCATCCCGAAGGGTCATTGTGCACATCGAAGTCCGATTTTGGAATTTTTGATTAGTTCTTTCTTAATTAATGAAAATGTGAAAATCATAACCTTCTAATTTCTGATAAAAAAAGCCATTTAAATTTTAACATTTTATCCATAATTTAATTGTTGCCAATTTTTTTTTCGACAAAATAATAATAATAATTAAAAAAAAAAAACGTACATTTATTTAAAATGAGGAAAATAAATCAGAAAGATTAGAAAATAAATTAGAAATATCCCTCGCATCGTTACAAATAAGACACCAAATGAAAGGAAAATTTTTGTAAATCCGATGCATTAAACAGCTTATCAATCGGATGATTAGTTTTTTCTTAATTAATTAAAATGTGAAAAAAAAAATCTTCTAATTTCTGATAAATAAGACATTTAAATTTTAAAATTTTATCCATAACTTAAATGTTGCCATTTTTTTTCGACAAAATAATAATAATTAAAAAAAAAAAAAAAAAAAAAAAACGTACACTTATTTAAAATGAGGAAAATAAATCAGAAAGATTAGAAAATAAATTAGAAATATCAGTCGCATCGTTACAAATAAGATAGCAAATGAAAGGGGAAATTTTTTTTAATCCGACACATTAAACAGCTTATCAATCGGACAATTAGATTTTTTAAAATTAACTAAAGTATGAATTTTAGGTGGCAACAGCTGAAGATTGTATGGAAACCGTTAGGAGAAAAAAAAAATGAAAAATCTGCTTCACATTAAGTCACATGATTTTTAAAAGGGATTAAAAATTGCAGTTTTCAAATTCTTTTAAATTTTCTCTCACGAACACAAAAATATAATATACAGCCTGTACCCCACAAGACCAACTTGCATTTCAAATGTCATCAATTATTTTGGTTAATAAACAAAAGTTTTTTTTTTTTTTTTTTCAAATTAAGTTTTATTCTATTTTCGAAAAGATTTATGTGATCATAGATATAATAATATATATAGATCTATCATCCCCATATTATCGGGCAAAGATTTTTGATGCCGAAAAAAAAGCCTTGGAATCAGCCATTAAGTGGTATTAAGGGAAAAAAAAAAAAAAAAAAAAAAAAAAAAAAAAAAGAAGAATGAATTTGAAACTATATCTGGAGCTTTTCATTCACCTTTAGTAAATAAATTATTCATGAATTTTATTTGCTAAAACATTCGTGCATATTCCCGTGTGTATTCACTCGGGGAAAGACTGCCATATTTTGGTAAAATCGCCGTCTTTTCCCGAGTGAAAAGGAATCACTTTTTTGTCCCCAATGATCAATCTATATATTATTACTATATCTATGTATGTGATACGATAGATTAATAATTTGGGTTTTAAAATTTTTTTTAAATAGATTAATTAAACTCTATGAACCATATTTTTATTTTATCAGCTTCATTAACAGATCCTGCTGGGCGATTTTTTAAATTTTGGTGTTGAAGTACACCGAATGTTTTTCGACAAGAAGTTTAATATAGCAACAGCCATTTTAATCTAAGTAGCGCATCAAATATATAAAAACATAAATGATTTATTTTTACACAAAATTTACAGAATAAATGCAGTTTTAAAGATAGGAAATTTATGTCAACAAGCACTATTTTAAATCTAAAAAGCATTAAAAATATAAGCAGAATATAAAGGATTCTTATGTATAAACAAAAAAGAGTCTGATAAAATTATTAGCAAAATAGTCTTCCCCTTTTCATACAAAAAAAAAAAAAAAAAAAAAAATCCATCGCTAATATGGCGACAAAAATTCAAAAGCCGCCAATGGGGCGACATAATAAAGTTGTGTAACACGATAATGTTTACCTATTTATTTATTTTTTTATATAATAATCACTATGCTAATTTATCATACAAACAAATGAACCTCTGTGTGTTACTGCACTCTCACGCTGTCGAACAGAAATATTTGAAAAATTCAAATTAATATTTAAATAAATAAATAAAAATATGTTTAATGGGAAATATATATAACCATAAAAAGATTAGTTGTCTAAAATACGGCAGAAATAGCGCTTATAGCTTATTGTTACAAGGGATTAAGTCTTATTGTTACAAGGGATTAAGTCTTATTGTTACAATGGATTAAGTCTAAAATGGTGACAAAAATTCCAAAGCCGCCAAAGAGAACTATATTAAAGCTGTACTATCAGGTTTACAACCCATGAATTATATATAAACACAAAAAAATAATTGTCTCATGCGACAGACGTAGCCGGTCACAGCATATTGTAATATTTGGCGTGAAATTGCTGTCATTTAATGGTTGATTGGATAAACAAAATAAACATATGAAATAACGTAAAAGCAAATATTATGTTGTCTAAATCCAATTGCATTTGAGTCCAGTCCGAGTTACATGTGAACAACACGTATAGTGTTGTTCACATGTAACTGGGATTCAAATATAAAAGGGAAACTCCAATTTTTTCGACACTATCTATTTCGAAACTGTTATATAATAAGCACCTAAATGGAAGCTCATTGGTAAACTATTGTCGCAGGTAATAGGGACAAGCGCCCGAGTTGCAGTGGATGACCAAATCGCTGCCGAATGCAGCAGGGACCTGGAGCGAGCTTTTGAACAATTTCAGTAATTTATTTTATTTTATTTTTATAAAGCTATATAGAAACGAGTTTCCTTTAAATTTAGTGGCCAGCGAAGCGGGCAAAGCCTGGTAGTATATTATTTAACAGTATGATTTTTCTCACTTTTTTATGATATTATTAGTATTATTATTATTGTCTTAAAAAGTATCATCTACGGTTACTAACTTAAGAAACGTTATTAATTATTATTTTCATATAAATTTTGCTTAGGTGTCATTAAATTTGTATTAATCAAAGTGTTATTAAAATTTCGATTATACGTATTTTCGTTTATACGCCCTTTTACTTCAGTCCCTTGAAAGACGTATAAACGGTGCTTTACTGTATATTGTCAGTAGAATAAACACAAATTAAATCAGAAAAAAAAAAAAAAAAAAGATAGAAAAGAAAAGAGTGAGAGAGATTGACAGCAAATATTTTGGTCGTTTAGAAAAATAAAGATTTCCAATTATTTTAAATATTTCTATTTAATAAATGTAAAAATACTGAAATACCTTAAAATACCTTTTGTAAGTTGAAGCGTTTACATTCCACGTTGTCAGATATTAATTGATATGTTTACACTCTATATTTATGAAAATATGTTCAAAATATAATGGATGTGTACAATAATGAAATTTTCATTCTAAAACTTTTAAAACATTTATTACTCCAGTAAACAGTAACTGGAAAGCAAATATATGTATATATATATATATATAAAGTTCAAGATGTTAAAAAAAGTACTACAAACACCTTTTTATTATATATTTATATTTTTTTAAAGATGAAACTATATTTAAATTAATAAATGAACTGTTTATTATTTATTTATTTATTTATTTTGTTAAAGTAACCAATTTTTCAATTACATTTCTTTCTGATATAATTTAAGACTTTTATTATTATTATTTTTTAATAATTTACTTAGTAAATTATTGTAATTGCGATTGTTATTTTGTAAGGTATAAAGCCTCACACAGTCCCTTTAGATTTTAAGTGCTCACAATCGTTGCCCATGGAGTATTCGGTTGGAAGAGCGTTAGACCAGTCAGATCTAGCGTTCGATGGCGATGGTCATTTTAATGTCGATTTAAATGATACTTTGTATCACAGTATCCAACAAATAAGTAAAAATATGTGCAAAGAGATTCTGTGATGCAAAGAAAACATTTGCGGAAATTTTACTTCCGGTTTTGCATAGCGTGACGCAAAAGATAAATTAATTTATTGAAGTAAATAATTTCAAATTTTCATGTAAACTCAGTGAAAGTGTTATTGTTTGACATCATATTTGAAAATTAAAAGCATTTTATCAATAGGTAAATATACTTTATTAGACAAAACACAAGTAATTGTAATGAAATCTAAAAAACAATCTTTTAAAGTAACACCGATGCGTCATTGTAATTTTGTTATTATTCCTTTTAAAACCCCTATTTTTAATTTGAAATGTGGATGAAAAAGCATCAGTTAGTAAATTTTATGTATTTGTTTACGTTGAAGTTGAAAATAGTATGTTTGCACTGTAAATATCAGTAAAAACAAATGATCAAATAAGAAAATCTATGTATGTTTTAACTAATAGCAAAGAGTCGTTCAAAATTTGTTATCATTATTTTTAACGTCCACATCTGTTAAAATATAACAAAAACCAACCGGTTCTTACAACTGCTTAGGAAACGAGGTTACAATTACACCGTTATTACATTTACCTCGTTACAGCGTTATATAATAAAATATTTTTAAAGAAATGAATAAATATATATATATATATATATTATCGAACAATTTGTGTCAATGATTACACTGTACGATAGAAAAAAAGGTCCTTTTAGATAAATGTATGTGTCTCTTCATACTTTTTGCTTACAATAACGAATCTGTAACTATTATTATTATTATTATTATCATTATTATTTTATTTATTTATTTATTTATTTATTTATTAATTTTACCAAGCATGATATTCCCCAGATTCTACATTTTAGTTTTTTAGATATTCTCTCTGTGTCGAATAAACAATTACAACCATTAAAACAGTGTGCCTTTTAAGCTACACTTTTTGGGATCACATTTGGTCATCTTTACTTAAAACCTTGGTGTAATTAGGGAAGAACATGGGATAAGGTTTCCCTAGGATATATCTATGTATGAAAAAAAAATGAGTGGATGACGGACTGGAAGTATGCTAGATGTATATTGTTGGACTTTTATCAAAGACACACCAGCAGATGTCTATGAGAAGAAAAGGTCGAAAAAAAACAATCATTTTAGTGATTGTGTTTTCTATAATCAAACCTCTATTACATTTCACTATTACCAATTTGTATATACATGAGAAATGCAACTCCAACAAAAACACAAAAACGGTACATGTTGGACCATTTCGGTTTTGATATATGAATCGAGAACCTTTTGTATAAACAGAATCACATACATCCATATAAAAGAAAGAAATCAAATTTGTCGTACAGTTCTTTAAATGACTGTTTTTTTTTTTTTTTTTTTTTTTGTACATTCAAATAAATCTAATCACAAGTCCCCAAAATGCAAATATATCATTTAAAAAATATGTGTCAGCGGAAATATTTATTATTATTATTGTTATTATTATTATTATTATTTTAATTTACGTTTCAAATTAATGAAGTGCGAAAGAAAATAAACCTTTGCAGTTCAAAGAGCATTTTCTTATGGAATTAATCTTTCATGTAATTAATCATTTTGGGGTACGAGGCATTTTTTGATGAAAAATCTTGTTTCAAATGAATATATCAATCAATATTCTAGAAAAACCTACAGCGATTACCAATTAGGAGTTTGAAAATTAGGAGTTTGGGCGAAATCAAACATGAAAACGGAAATATTGAACTTATTCTTTTTCCCTTTGGGGAATGTATTTACTTTATGTAAAACTACAAGAAAAGCAAGGGGAAAAAAAATGAAATAAAAACAAAGAATATAAGCATCGATGGGAACCAATGAATACGCAAAAATAAAAAAATTAAAATTAAAATTAAAGGAAGGAAGAGAGAGAGCACTAAATTTAAGTACAAGGCAAAATATTAATAATCTTATCTTCATAAAAATCAATGACAACGTTAAAAAGAAAAAAAAAAATGCTTAACTATAAATAATTATCTTCTAAGTAAATCTTAGTTTTTAAAAGTCAGTCTGAAAAGTATTTAAGCCACAAAAAAAAATTATGGAAAAGGTGTAAACAACTCTGTAAACAAAGATCAATTTAAAAAAAGTGAAGGGATAACAAGCTAAAGTTTAAAATTATGTTTTTTTTTTTTTATGCTAGAGTAATACATACATACATACATACATACACACACACATATATATATCAGGGTGTCGACAGTCAAAATTTTTCCCCTGATTCTTAAACCAATATATCATACAATTATTTTTTCATTAATTAATCGTGCAAACTTATTTCTAAAAATTCCGAAAGAAAAATACTGGTTGAAGAGTCAGGGAAAAAAATTCGATTGTCGACATCTTGTATGGTGTGTGTTATTAATAAATAAAGAGAATTTTAGAATGACTTTTAAAAATATTTAATATTCTGTTTATTTTAATTTTTACTTTTTCCAAATTTTTGTTGTTTTTGCGCAGCAAAATCGTGAGTAAATAGATTATTTGTATCCATAAAATTTAGTTGTAAATGAAAGAAAGGAAATTTTATTAAATTTTATATGGTTACATTTATTATATTCACATTTTATTATTAAATATATATGTTACTTTACGTGAATCTAACAGGTATGCACAAATTAAAAGTCAAAACAAACTGCATGTTAAAGGAATTCTTTATGAAGTGATGAAAAGATCGAAAGTTTATCTAGTATTCTTCATATACACACATACGTTCATATCTATGCATATATATATATATGTGTGTGTGCAGTAAAGCACCGTTTATACGTCTTTACACATTTATACGTCCTTTTAGTAAAGTCCCGATTCATTCCTATTCATTTTAATTCAAAAATTCCTCGTTTATACGTCGCTAATATCGGTTATACGTCTTTCCCACTTTACTAAATTTGCCAAAATTTCTGGACCTATCATTATTTTCCATTCTAAATAAGACGGATTTTTCCTAGAAAGCCTTCTTAAATGGAGGGACACAGGAAAGGTCGAAGAATACTGATAAAATAATAAATTGAATCCTCAGTAGAATTTTTAATACTCATAGACAAGCAGCAAATCAGACAAATATTAAAGATTTTTAATGTTATTAAATAACTATCAGTATGGACATAAATCGTATGCTTATCATTAAAGATACGCAATTTATATAATTAATATTCAAAACGTGTTCATATAGTTCTTAAGAAATGAAATATAATACTCAATATATGATATATCTAATTAGTTCCAAGTCACGCATTAACAGTATGATTTTTCTCGCTTATTTATGATATTATTATTATTATTATTATTACTATTGTCTTAAAAAGTATAATCTACGGTTACTAACTTAATAAACGTTTTTAATTAGTATTTTCATATAAATTTTGCTTAAGTGTCATTAAATTTGTATTCATCAAAGTGTATTATTAAAATTTCGATTATGCGTCTTTTCATTTATACGCCCTTTTACTTCAGTTCCTTGAAAGTGGTATAAACGGTGCAGTAAAGTAAACTCAAATTTAAATCGGAAAAAAAAAGAAAAAAAAAAAAGAAAAAAAGAAAGAAAAGAAAAGATAGAAAAGAAAAGAGTGAGAGAGATTGACAGCAAATATTTTAGTCGTTTAGAAAAATAAAGATTTCCAATTATTTTAAATAATTGTAATTAACAAATGTAAAAATACTGAAATACCTTCAAATTGTTAGTTGACATATTTACATTCCATGTTATCAGATATTAATTGAAATGTTTACACTCTATATTCATGAAAATATGTTCAAAATATAATAGATGTGTACAATAATGAAATTTTCATTCTAAAATTTTTAAAATATTTATTACTCCAGTAAACAGTAACTGGAAAGCAAATATCTTTAAAAAAAAGTTCAAGTTGCTTTTAAAAAAAAAAATATTACAAACACCTTTTTATTATATATCTCTATATATTTTTTTAAGATAAAACTACATTTAAATTAATAAATGAACTCTTAATTATTATTATTTATTTATTTATTAAAGTAACCAATTATTTAATTACATTTCTATCTGAGATAATTTAAGACTTTTATTATTATTTTTTAAATAGTTTACATACAAGGAAACATTCAAAAGGTGTCGTCTTCAAAAAATATTGAAATATATATATATATATGTGATTCTACTCTTCGAAAAACATCAGAAAGTGAAAAAATTATCGGCTGAACTAATTTACAGCGACCACAAAAAATTATAAAAACTAAGCATATTTGGTGATTTCACACTGTTAAGCGATTGATTTTCAGTACTTGGCGGAAAAGGAAAACACGGTTCTGTTCGTACACGGAAATCTAGGTTCCATCGAACGTATCGCCTAACAGCGCTAAATCGCCAAAATGCTTAATTTTGATAATTTTTTGTGGTCGCTGTAAATCATTTCAGCCGATAATTTTTTCACTTTCTGGTGTTTTATGAAGAGTAGAATCACATATATATATTTTTTTTCAATATATTTTGAAGACGACACCTTTTGAATGTTTCCTTGTTAGTAAACCATTGTATTTTTGATTGTTATTTTGTAAGGTATGAATAGATTTTAAGATGCTCACAATCGTTGTCCTTTGTGTGTTTGGTTGGAAGAGCGTTAGACCAGTTGGATCTAGCGTTAGATGCCGATGGTCATTTTAATGTCGATTTAAATGCTACTTTGTATCATAGTATCCAACTAATAAGTAAAAATGTGTGCAAAAAGATTGTGTGATGCAAAGAAAACGTTTGCGAAAATGGTACTTCCAGTTTTGCATAGCGTGACGTAAAAGATAAATCAATTTATTGAAGTAAATAATTTCAATTTTTCATGTAAACTCAGTGAAAGTGTAATTGTTTGACAGCATATTTTAAAATTAAAAGCATTGTTTGAATAGGTAAATATACATTATTAAGCAAAACAAAAGTAATTGTAATGAAATCTGCAAACCAATCTATTAAAGTAACACCGAAGCGTCATTGGAATTTTGTTATTATTTCTTTTAAAACCCTTATTTTGAATTTGAAATGTGAATGAAAAAGCATCAGTTAGTAAAATTTATGTATTTGTTTATGTTGAAGTTGAAAATAGTATGTTCGCACTGTAAATATAAGTAAAAACAAATGATCAAATAAGAAAATCTATTTATATTTTAACTATCATAATTT
Organism: Salticus scenicus; assembly: GCA_963930645.1. Lineage (NCBI taxonomy): Eukaryota > Metazoa > Arthropoda > Arachnida > Araneae > Salticidae > Salticus > Salticus scenicus. Next base: position 314,420,887 of record OZ005653.1, read on the forward strand.
CTGTTTGGTACCCCGCAGGTTATATAATCCAGTTTTGCACCAGAAATTTCTATCGATAAATAAATTTATATTTGTACGAGCTCTTCCTTTGAAAAAGTATAGATTTCTCTATTAAATAAAATTTCTGGTGGAGAAATGACACATATTACCTGCAGGTTATCTACCAGAAATTACGGTAATAGCAAAGCGTCACTCAAAAAATTTTATCATTATTTTTAAGAACCATATTTCAAATTCTTATAGCCATAAGGTAGCAGCAAACTTTTAATCCGTTAAGGGTTTTTTGTGTTGATATAGACTACATTGCAATATGAACTGTTGTTTATACAAATAATATGAAAAGTCGAATGTTCCTTTTAGAAGCTCTGCTATGTAAATCTGTCCACATACGTCTAAACTATGTGTAGCTTAGATTCAGTTGAAACATTAAAAACTACTACATTAGTTTTTATTAATGTTCAGAAAGACACAACAGCAATTTCTTTCTTCTGTTATTTATTTATTTATTTATATTTTTTTAGTATAAAAGTAGGAAGTTTTAATTAATTCTCAAGATGTTTGACACCCATAAACATCTTGACTATTCCGTATGTATTTTTTTTTTCTTTAGATTTTAAGAGACATAATTAAGTGAGTTTATACGTATTAGTTTCCAGAATACATCTAGTATTTCTAAACGAGGAAAATTAAGTAAAAGCTTATTACTTACAAACTTTGAATAAACACCATAAAATGCAATAAACTCGCAACAATTGTTTCGGGTCGAAAAACACACGACCCTTCATCAGGCGAATAAAGTAAGCACGAGTGCTGCAGTCAAAGCAGGTGCGTTGCCGCTTTGACTGCAGCACTCGTGCTTACTTTATTCGCCTGATGAAGGGTTGTGTGTTTTTCGACCCGAAACAATTGTTGCGAGTTTATTGCATTTTATGGTGTTTATTCAAAGTTTGTAAGTAATATTTTTACAACGCCAGTTTATTGATGCTTCTTTATTAAATAAGTAAAAGCTTATTGAAATCAACAATAACAAAGCTTAATCCATTTTATCCCACTGTTGTACTTAAAGGGCAGAAAAAAAATGCATGTGGAAATCAATATTTTTTTAGTGCGAATATTTTGTCAACTAGATCACGTAGGTGGTATGTATAAGTTCCTACTAACGGGCTTTATATGTGGTATGCATGTTCGCATTGCGGTTGCATAATTCTATTTCAGTTCACTTTTGACACTTGTTTCGGCATTTTTTTATGTGATTGTATTATTTCGTTATCTTCCTGGTGGTTAATTGAAGCTTTATTGTTATTAGGTAAGTAAATATGTAAATATGTAAATAACCGCAAATTTCATCCCTTCACTGAGAAAAAAAAAATATATTCCGCCTTCCTCTAAAATGAATAAGTGGCCATTTCCTAAATCTCTTAACTAGAAATAAAGATTTCCGAGCTATGCGTGTAAGGTACGCCAATAAACTGAATAGACGAAATGATCGAGAATTTCTAGTGTACACATTTCTAAATGGTGAAACAATATTCTGAATACTCTAAATATTCTGAATCATTTGTATTGCGAGAAATTCTCGCTTGATTTTCTAGAATTTGGAATAAACCAAGATTATAGTTGCTGAAACCCACCTCTTGTAGTCCATTTATTTGCAGAGATTTTTAAATAACTTTGCCCTCGAGAATATAGGCAAATGCTCTAGAATTCAAATAGGTCTTCTAGAACTCGCTTTTCATGGGGAAAAAAATTTATAAGTATGACATGGAACTATTTTTTCTAGAGCCACAACTTAGATTCTAGATGTCAGTTACAGAATTTTTTCTCAGTGTTTTATCCCAAAGTCCTCTTTAGGTGATGGGTAAGATTTGTTTTTATAATATGTCATATTTTTTCTATGATTCATTTGCATTACCAATGAATAGATATTTTAACCCATTTGCCTCATAAGCGCATATATGCGCGCATATTGCCTGGCCATTATCACCAGAGCGCATGTGTGTGCGCATTTCACTTAGGCTCCTTATCACCAAATCGCATATTACACCCGTACATGTTGGACTCGCAGTCAATGAAAAGTGGAGATCGGAAGTAATTTCATGCTAAAATAACACGAAAAAGCGGGGGAAAAAATGAACGATTGTGTTTCCGAAAGCAGTGAAGAGGTAATTAGACCTACAAAACGTAGACGTTTTACTGCGGTTTATTTTGATAGTAATGATAGTGATCAAGGTGCGAGTGAATTTGAGTAGGAAGAAAAAAATGACAAATCTAAAGTGCAAAAATTTATATCGTTGGTGGTGTAAATAAAAACCTAACAAATTTTACTAGAGAGAATGTTTACGAACTGTTTTTGACAAAGGACTTGGTAAAAAGGATCCAAGTTTCAAAGAAGTTTCTGTAGAGGAATTGCAAGTTTGTTTTGCATTCATTATATTGATGTCTATGTTCTCTTACGTAAAATTAGACCAATAATGGACATGATAAAGAAAAGATTCAAAGAAGTATTCATGCCAAGCCGTTATATTTCCTTGAATGCGTTTTGATGAATTGTAGAAGCAGAATTCTTTACATTCAAAGTCAAAAACAGCCCGATTCGTAATAAAATACTACAATCTATGCGATTCGAGAACAAAATATATACATAATTTTAAGTTTTATGTAGGAAAGGATAAGTGTAAAAAATGTTGGTGATAAGAACAAATTTTCCATTTTTCCGTGTGATGCAAAGGAGTTATATGGCTTACGCTAATGTTAGCAATTAGAACCATAACACTAAGTTCAAAAAGGTGTGGTTGTTCTCATGCGAAGTTCAATAAAGTTATCAGACTTAAAGCAATAACTTTATAAAAAGTGATAATATATATATGTACGTATATTTAATTTGTTGTATTTAATTTGTTAAGGATTTAATTAACTTTACGAAACATAATTCTTCTTAAATATGAACAAAATAAATAAAATGCGATGATTTTTATATAATTATTGAATAACCCATAATATAATCTTGTTTATAATAGCTTAGCAAAATGTATATGATCCATTTATGTCTCTGTAAATCATTTCTAATAATCTTTAGCATTATTAGGATTTCCATAGCTTTTCTTCTCAGATTACATTACAACAATTTTTCAAAAATAATAAATAATTAAATAAATAAATAAAAGTAATATACCGTATATTTTCTCACATGCTTTTTAATTATTTACATGATCATGAGCAATAAACTTTACGTTTTATAAACATTTCAATAAAGTCAATAAAAAATTTAATTCACATAAATTAAATTATTTCCATCGAAAATGATTGGATTCCGGAAATTAGTTTTAAATAGAATTGTTTAAAGAACGAAATCAAAATACCATTTAAAAAAAAAAAAAAAAAAAAAAAAAAAATATATGTTAGAAATTTGATTACTGTAACACGAATAATTTTAATTAATTAATATTTTTGTAATTAATTAAAAAAATAAGAAAAGACATAAACAATCATCTGATGATAAATGAAATTTTTAATTACGAGTGATTTTCATCTGATATATTATTATTTAAATTTTTTGTTAAACATTAAATATTAATTTTATAGAAAGATGTTAATTTTCTTCGTCTATATTTGTTAATTTTAATATTTACATCCTGTATAGTAAAGTTATATAGTTTTCTTTATATAATTTAAGTTCATTCAAATTTATAATTTATTTCCTCTTTTATATCTGTGCATAATTTTTTATCTATATATTAATTTGAAATATGTTTTTGTCTGTCTCCACTATATTGAGAGAACTACTTGGTGTAAAAATTTGGTTGAGGAGTCTAAAAAAAGGTCTTGGTCTGTAGATGTGCTATGAAAAGGGAAAAATAAAAAAAAGTCGAACGGTTTCCCCCCGGGGGAGAAACGGGTTAAAACACGTTTACGAGCTTAACTAAGCTCCAAATTACTTCACGGTGAAGAAATTGTACATATGGGGACTAGAGTCGAATACTAAAATGTCACTTTATGCGAATTTGGAATTTTCGATTTTAAAGGGGGAAAAATAGGGGAATGTAGATTTGGAGGGGGGGGGGGGGAATTAGTTTGAGAGGGAAATCCGTTCTAGACCCACACATGTAGCACCGCATTTTAAAGGTCTTGAAATTTCATGTCGATTGGGGATGTTTGTATACAATATAGTGCTACTCCTGCTGGTGAAAAATGGAACTAGGTGATTTTGCTGTAGACACTATCATGTTACATCTTATTTTAAAGGTCTTGGTATTTCCTGACCGTTGGTGATGTTCGTACAGAACACACTGCGCCCCCTGGCACTGGAAAGTGCAACTAAAGGATTTTGCAGTTGACACCACCATGTGGCACCTTATTTGAAAGGTCTTGGAAATCCAAGGCGATTGGTGATAGAGGTCTTGAAATTTCATGTTGATTGGGGATGTTCGTATACAATATACTGCACCTCCTGTTGGTTAAAAATGGAACAAGGTGATTTTGCAGTCGACCCTATCATGTTACACCTTATTTTAAAGGTCTTAGTATTTCCTTACCGTCGGTGTTGTTCGTATAGAACACGCTGTGCCCCCTGGCGGTGGAAAGTGCAACTAAAGGATTTTGCAGTTGACACCACCAGTGACACCTTATTTGAAAAGTCTTGGATATTCAAGGCGATTGGTGATGTTCGTATACAACATACTGCACCCCCTGGTTGAGGAAAGTGGATTTTGCAACGTGTGCGTAGCAAAAACGCGTGTGGCTGCTATACAGTGTAGCAGCCACAGGTAGAGGTAACACGAGTCAGAGGTTCGTTCGGTTCAAGGTTCATCTTTGAGAATTTTTTCATGTTATTTGCGGCCTGTATATACGCTGCCGCAGGCACCGGGTCAATAGCCCAAGTTCCGTTCTGTTTGAGGGTTTTTTTTTTTTTTTTTATTTTTTTTTTATGATGCTTTCATTTAAAAAATAGAAATTCAAACAAAATCGAGTTAAGATATAAAACCATACAAATTTAAGATTCATTTAAGGTTATTATCATGGGCCCGGGCATTGCCGGGCGGGTTCGTTTGGTTCCAGGTTAATTTTTTGGAATTTTTTTATGTTATTAGCGGCTCGCGTATGCGCTGCCGCAGGCACCGGGCTCACAAGGCAGAGTTTCGTTCGGTTCGAGGTAATTTTTTTTTGTTACAGCTGATTATTGTTTTCGTGATGTTTTCATTTAAAAACAGAAATTCAAACTAAATCGAGTTAAAGGTATAAAATCATACAAATTTAAGGTTCGTTTAAGGTATCATGGGCCCGGGCAACACCTGGCGGGTTCGTTAGGTTACAGGTTAATTTTTGGGAATATTTTTATGTTATAAGTGGCCGGCGTATGCTCTGATGAAGGCACCATGGTCACAAGGCATTTTTTCGTTCTGTTCGAGGTAATTGTTTTGTTACAGCTGATTTTTTTTTTCACGATGTTTTTATTTAAAAATAGAAATTCAAACAAAATCGAGTTAAAGATGTAAAACCATACAAATTTAAGGTTCATTTAAGGTTATTACCATGGGCCCGGGAAACGCTGGACGGGTCAGCTAACATGTAGTCTTAGTATTAAACGAAATAGAAAATGAAAGATAGGAACTGTTTATTTGGAGTCAGTTTGACGTCACATTGACTCTACTTTGTAGAAAGTGATGTCATATATAATATTTCTATTTATAAGCATTTTTCTGACTTTCTTTTTTTTTTTTATTGAAATGTCGTAAATTATATTAGATGTTTTAACTTGAAATACATTTAAATAATGATGCGACATTTTTTGAAACATTACGGTCAATAAAATGATCGTCGAATTCGACGGGTTCCAGCTAGTTTTACTTTATTTGTATTTATTTATTTATATGTTGTTATTTCTTACAAGTTATGTTTGGGCCCTCCGTGGCCGAGTGGACATGTCCCCACACTGCTAATCGCCTTCGAGCGTAGGAGAGCGGGTTTAATTCCCGCGCTGGCTCTGGATGTTTTCTCTAATTCTTCGTATTGTAATTAAGTCATCTGCTATCTGTCGTTATCTTACGAAGATTTACAAGCGGACTATAAGTCAAGCATACAAATCTGATGTATATGTTATGAATAAATAAATAAGTTATGTTTATGAAAGTACACGCTATGGCCCTCAAACCTTTTGAGATCTTAAAATGCGAATTACTGCATTCTTTTATTTAAAAAAAAAAAAAATACAAGTAATGTTCATTTAGTTTTAAACAAAGCCAAAAATAAAATAAAATAAAGTTCATTAATTTTCAAATTGTAAAACTAACTACAAGCTCTCAGTCAATTACCCTCATGTTAATTTCACTGGTAAGCATAGAAGTAATGATCTGTAGTAATGATCCCTGTAAAAGTAATGATCGTTTGTAAAGAAAAAAAATTAATAAATAAAATAAAAATACTATGACCTATTATGAAAATGAAATTATTCCACCATCTACCATTTGTTTATTTATTTATTTATTTTATGAATGTTTTTCTTTAAAGATATATTTTTTCATTTTTATATTTTTTAAAAACAATTCACGGATTTTTCTGAAAAAGTGGTATATTGTCCTTTGAAATTCTATGATCCAAATTAACTCATGCGCAGCCTCAAAAGAAAAATGTCAACAAAATCATTTTTACTCGTAAGGCTTTATTTATTTCTGAAATAAAGAGGAAAAAATTCATTTTTCATGTTTTTATTGTTTTATATTATTACCAATGAATACATTGTATCTTGTTTAACCCATTGCACGTTTGATATGGATTATTTCGTCGACTGAGCAATTTTTTTCTTAATGAACTTATAACTCAAGAGTGAATTGAGAAGCCCTGCATTAAGAAGCACCCCCTGATAATACAGTGAATGATTTTTGGATTAAATATAATTTTCTGTCGTCTTTTCTTTGTTTCTCTTTTTCTTTTACTAATGTTTAATCTGATTTTTTTTTTTTTTTTTTTTTTTTTCTTTTATAGAGATATTGCAGTGGATTAAATTATAATTTATAGAGACAAGTATTTTGTGATGAAAATTTGATTCTTGAAAAATAAAGTTTTCTGCCACCATTTAAGTGCAGTATAAAAAAGAAGTTAAAAAAAATATGTTAATACGTTTTTGTTTGAATGGGTTAACAAAGACTCTAACTTACTTGAGCTTACCTTACTCTCTGTTTCCATACTCTAAATCTATAACCAACTATTTTATTTATTATTTATTTAATTTTTTATGGTTTTGTACTGTTTGACAGATCTCGAACAAGACTTGACCAGTTTCAGAAAATGTCTGTCTATCTGTCCGTGTACGTGGCAAAAATGTTTATGTTCCTATAAACTGCTGTACAAGAATTCATATAAATTTTTATGTAACTGCATCTTGACATAAATTAGTATCCATCAACTTTCGGTGCAAATTGTTTAACAGGTGGAGCTGCTAGACTACAGTTTCTCCAATTTAAGGTAAGGATATACATCAGTTTCTATTGTGCATAATCGCACAAAACTTGACATGTAAAAAATCCAGTATCAAACATTATGCTGTTATATTTTGGGTACATATTGTTCAACAGATGGTGCTTCTATAATACATTTTTTCTATGAAGAGAAATGCTTTAATATCTATTGGATATAAATGCACGAAATTTGATATGTGAGACAACCATTATGAAAAAGATTGCGGATTTAATTTGCGTTAATATCAGCTGAGTGGTTGCATTACTTTTACTCATCTTCTGTGATTGCCCCCGTAGCTTCGTCTCAGCATCTGTTGATTAAAATTGCATAAATCTGCATGCATTAAATTTTTCTTGTTAGAAGTTATGGTTAAACTTTTGTGTACGTTAAACAATAAGTATCACTCTTATGCACAACAATACAGAAGTGAGTTTTGTAGTGGCCACCACATACCCTAACAACACACTTGTCAACAATAAATCCCGAATATGTCCATAAGATGTACATTTGCGCCCATTTCATCCATAGCATATCCTGAGGATGTCATTTGGAGAAGGTATGCTGTTAGGGTAGTAGTATGATACAGCGATTATTTTATATAACGACCGAAACTGGTCATCCTCAAGGGGTTGACTGCATTTGAAAAATATTAAAGAAAATATAATATTTATTAATTAATCATCATATACTGAAGCACTCAAAAGTTTTCAAAATAAATTTACCTTCAAGAAATATTAGAAAATTTAAAAGAAAGAGAAGTAGAACATAGAAAAAAAATAGATATGCATATTATTTGTTACATTATGCAGAAAAAAACATGTTTTCATTGAAAATGAAAGAGAAACATTAATCACACTCGGAATTCGAAACAAAATATTTGTAAACTTTAAAGAAAAAATTGATTATGTTGTTCAAAGCATTTCAAATTTGCATATATGTGTACAAAAAATGATACATGATAATACTTTTAAAGGGTAAGAAGAAAAAACCAGCAAAAACACAAATGTTAAGAAAAAGAAATATGAAAAATGGATTTGAAGTTTTAAAAATGTTGTGAAACCGCAATAAATTTCCATAATATTTTATTTAAGCATATTTTTTTTTTTTAAACTATGCGTAATCTGTTTATTTATTTATTTACTTATTTATTGAATGGAATTATCTAAATTGATTTATTTTCCGTTTATTAACATAAAACTTATATGCTTAATTTATTATTTTTGCAATTTGAAAAAAAAATATTTTAATGATCGATGTATTATTATTTTTTAGATGAAATTCCTTTCATTACATATAAATTCCTTACATATATTTTATTCATTAATTAATATTTTTTTACGGAAATGCAAAAAATGATTAATTTTAATTCGATTCAATCATCATCAGTTTAATAGATCATCAAATGTAAATTAGAGATTTTACTAAAATCTCAAATTTTTTTCTCTAGGTAATTAGAGAGTATGAATCGATAAAATTCTTACTGAAACCAAACCAAGCTTAAATTAAAGAGCAATTTTTGTCCAAATCCATTCTTATTGTGAACAAAAAATCTATCCAAAAAATTAATAACTTTATAATAATAAAAAATAAAAATAAATAAAAATAAAAATAAAAATTATGTCTAGCTAATCGTACAATTTCAATGCATATAATATAATGCAATAAAAATCAAAATAAATCAAAATAAATAAATAAATAAATAAATAAATAATCATACAAATATTATATACAGCAAGTGAAATTATACTGTAAAGTTACACATTTGTAACTTTTTTATGCTACAGGGTTATATTTTTATGATTCAAAGTATTTGTCCTTTTCTTTAATTTGTGGTTGGCCCTAAATTGCAATCGTGGTTAAATGGGTAGTGGAAAATGTGAGTTTGTAAATGTTGCATGTCTGAAATTCAAGGCCAATTCGTCGTGAGGATTAAGGCCAATTGAACTACTCTAAGGTCACAGGCCTATAGGGGAGTGTTCTCCATGAGGGCATTTCTAAAGGGTCCTAGCCCGTATTTACGCGAGTTTCAGAGAGAGTCATGGATGACATCCAACGGCTAGGTCGATAAGCGTGATCTGGTATCAAACCCGGCACTTCCCAGTATTTTTATGAAAAATGAAAAAACGCCAAGTTAAAAAATATTCTTAAAATTTGATCACTCACTGTATATATATTTTTTCAGCAGTTAAAATTCTATTTTTCATTTCAGGAATTTCTTTCTCGGATCCTTTTGGTTAATTTATCTTTTTCCATTCCTATTATTTGATGAAAGTTTCTATTGGTTTAATGGTTTTTAAATTATCTCATCGTTGGGCTTATGTGTTTTGTTTGTGTCATTTTTCTTCTGCGTAAGTACTTTAACATGTTTTACTAATCAGTGAAATCAAATTAAATTATCATCGTGACAATAATTTTATTCGAAGTACATCTCATTTAAAATTTCATATGTTAGTATTTTCATCTATCTTTCATAAACTGAGTGTTGCAAAGGATTTAAATTATTCAAATTATATATATATATATATATATATATATATATATATATGTGTGTGTGTGTGTGTATACATATGGGTGTGTGAGTGTGTGCAGATATATCTCTGTATTCTGAGTGATTCCGAGGGTCTATTTTTCTCCGGGAAGTAGTTTTCTTTCACATATTTCATTATATCAAACTAAAATGCTGTCGACATCTCAAACTTTTCTTCCACATAATCTCTAGCAACTCTGATAATCTTTATTTTACACTATATATCAGCGGCACATATTGGGTAACATGAACAAAATATTTAGTAAACATAACTTTTTAAAATAAAATTATACATACCTAGTTGAATGCAATTATAACATGCAATGCTAAGATAGAGCGATCTCAATAATCCGAAAAACTTTGCAGTATGACTCTCAGACCAATATAGTCACAAATTTTAAAACAGTATGTGAGGTAGGAGTAGCGTCGAGTCGAAGAAGTAAAGGTTGCAGATGGAAGTCGGTATTGAAGGTGATAGAGTCAAGTTGGGATTGAATATTGGTTGAGGTTGGGAAAGTTCTATCTGGATCCCGCATAGTTTGGCGATGTTAAGGGTAAAATTGCTAGTTGTAGGTGTTGAGCAGAGGTGAATTTGGTTTAGCATGGAATGTCTAGTTATTGGATCACTAGTTAGATAAATTGAAAACAGGAGCTACGTAGATTCTGGAAGATGATATAAAAATTGAATGTGAATAGCTTTAAAGAAGTAGCTGGGTAAAATGAAAGTGAATGGTATTGTCTATTTTGGAGAATTTTAAATAGAGTGATAGTTGTGTCGTCGTGTGTAGTGTGTTGGTGTAAGCAGATGATATGTGATGGTGTAGCGGATAATATGTGGTAGCATTGCTGGATAAGTGTTGATTAGCCGTGGTGGAAAGAAGTATCGCAATTTGGTTTTGGATTAATGCCCTATCTTGAATGTAGTAAAGTGTTCCTCGTCGTTCTAAAGGTACCCGATCGAGTCATCGGTGATTATCACTAAGCTTCAATTGGTGAGACATATTTCTTTATAATAGTTTTAAGTTAAAATATTACTGAGTTCCTTTTTTATCCTAAGCCCCATCCTATTCAAGTTGGATAAAGTTAATATCATTGTAACTTTAACCTTCTGATTGTCCTTTGCATTGAACATTATCGCGATGTACACCGCTCAAGTATGAACAGCCACTTCACAAGTAGACTTTTTGTAATGAACATTTGACGTAACAAAATCGGTAGATTTCTGTACGGTTGAAGCAGAGATATAGAAAGGGAGAAAGTTATAACTTAGCAACGATACCTTTTAGCCAAAATGCTCTCAAATAAAATCAGCATTACATTTCATCATGACCAGATCATATAACAAATTTTGTTACATGAGATACATTTTGGAGTTAAGCCGTTTGGGATAAGATGTATTCATTTATACTTTAAATTATTATATGTAGTCTTACCGTAAATATGAGAAATTATAACCTATAAGCGCCCCCAGCTGGTGATATATTCCAAAATTTAATCTGCATCAATTTATATCAAAGTCCGAAAAATATAAATGTTTTGCAGAATTTCGTTTATTATGCTGTGAGACGCAGCGCCCGCAAATATTTGGTAACGCACATACATACGCGGACTGACAGACATTCTTAAAATTTTATTGTTCAAAGCATCCTTAACTGCGTAGATTCATAAAAAAAAACGTAAGTTAGAAACTTTCATGAATTCAGTCATTTTCTTCTTATGTATATTGATCAAAAGAAAAATATTTCTTCGTAAATCTATATTTTATTAACGAATTCTGTATTTAAAAAAAAAAAAAAATTGTGTTTTAATTATATAAAAGTAATACTTAAAAAATATTCATATATATATTAAAGAAACTTAAAAAATAACAATCTAATTTATAAAAAGCCGTGTTAAAAAAAAATATGGATATAATTTAGAAAGACTAATTACAATATGTATTTGAGTAAAATATTTTTGACGATTGAAGAAGGTAAAAGTTGAAAAATGCACGCATTATTTACTGGTGAATGAATGTGACAAATTCTATCTTCTTTTTCTAAACTAACATACAGAACATTTTTTGTAATATAAATACTTTTAAAAATTGAAACATTATTAAAATAGCTCTTTTAAGCTCATTCTATTCTGAGTAAATAAGGGTGATATCCCAAACTCTTATGAAATATATTTAGATAATTTGAAAGAGTCAGAATAATAGATAATGTAGAAACAACGATCGTATTGTTTGGAAATATTTGTTTTCTTTTCCGAAAACATTCCGAAAACAAAAGAATGTTTACATTCTTTGTTTTCAAATTATCTCGTAATTACTTATAATACAACAATAAGAAAGGTCTAAAAAGGTTATTTTTAAATAACAGAAAATCAGTTTTGCTTTCATTCTTTTGCTTTATCAAAGAACGTTTCTTACTTTCTTTTCTTTTTTTTCCAGAACTTTGATACACTATTATTTTTTAGAAGGCAATTAATATATTACATTTTATTATTACATAAAATAAAAATTAAGCCGAGTTAACGGAAATATCAATACATTGAATACATATATTAGTATACTTGAAAAAAAAATTTTTTTTTTTAACAATAATTTTCGTCAAAATAAATATTTAATTTACTTTTTTTAGATAATTAAAAAACAAATTCGCCGGTTTCTAGTTCAACAAAAGCCGTAATTAATTTGTAATTTAATATATATCTTATTGTCAAAATGTTTGGCTCAAAAAAAAAAAAAAAAAGATTTGAAATTTTATTATTAATTAGTACTTAAATATTCATAAATTATTAAATCTGAGGAAAAAAAAAAGAAAAGAAATATATATATATATACATATATATACATAATTATATATATTATATATATAAATTATGTATGTATATATATACATAATTTTGAAAAATATGAAATTTTTGATTCATTTAAGATTATTAAACACAAGAAAATAAAACGAAAGTATGAAGCATTTCCTTTGCACAACTTCTTTCAATGCATTATATTTCAACATATAAAAATAATCACAGCTAAACAGTGTTTATTTGTAGTGATATTTGTGTATTTTCAGTGACATTTGAGTAGTCTTTAGTAACTTCGTACTTGTAGACAGCCCGCATACATAGAAAAGCTATGATTTACAAGCAAAATTAACGTTTTAAAACATTTTATGATTAAATAGTGGAATAGCGTTCACGAGATATTTTTTCAGGTACTTTCTTTGTATTTACTGGCATCCATGACTAAAATTTGTAATTTTTTATTAGCTATTTATATGCACAATTTCTACAATCTAAAGTTCATCCACATGCACCACACTGAGAAAAAATTCTGTAACTGACATCTAGAAACTAAATTGTGGCCCTAGAAAAAATAGTTCCATGCCATCCTTATAAATTCTAGTCTCCTTTGAAAGCTAGTTCTAGAAACCCCTATTACAATTCTATAGCTTTTGCCTATATTCTCGAAGGCAAAGTTATTTAACAATCTCTGCAAATAAATGCGAATATCAGAGCCGGGTTTCAGCAACTATAATCTTGGTTATTTATCCAATTCTAGAAAATCAAGCGAGAATTTCTCGCAATACAAAATATTCAGAATATTCAGAATATTGTTCCATCATCTAGAAATGCGTAGACTAGAAATTCTCGATCATTTCGTCTATTCAGTTTATATGCGTGCCTTATGCGCATAGCTTTGAAATCTGTATTTCTAGTTAAGGGATTTAGAAAATGACCACTTATTCATTCTAGATGAAGGCTGTATATCTTTTTTTCTCAGTGCAATATCAATCTTATTTATAACGTTGAATTTAAAAATTCTTCAGAGATTTTATTAATATAAAAATAATTAGACATATACTTTAAATTACTCTTTTACTTTTATACATTATATAAGTAATTAACGATAATTTTTAATTTTTTAGCTTATTCATTTATAAACTATCAAATTATAAGATAAATTTGAAATATCTTTTGAAATTTTTATTTATTTATTTTTAATATTAAAATGAAAATATTTACGAAATATGTCATTATTTAAACGGTTATTTTTTAGATTAGAATGTTTATTTTCACTTTATTTTCGTAAGTGTGTAACTTTTCACATCAGTCTAAAATTAAAAAATGTATCTACTCTCCCGAGACATTTATATTAATTGTTGAATAAAGCATATATATTATAATCTTTTTCAAATTTTACCTATCTCTTATGCAATTATTAACATATTTCTTTTGCTCTTTAACTAATACAAATTCAAAAGAAAAAAAAACAATATTAAGATTTCATTAAATGGTATTAATTACAATATTAATTAAATAGATACTTTACCTATTCAAAATAAAATACACTATTTTCTTTTGCCATTTTGCAATGCATTAATTCAAAAATCCCAGGGAATTATATTTCCATTTACTTGGTAAAGCACTTAGTACGAAAATTATATTTTTTTCCCTCTTTGTTTAATATGTCTAGAATTGCGCTATTTCTTTCTGCTAATACTTATTAACATTTTTCGCTACATAGAAACTGTTTTAATGCATTTCAAGATGTGCTTTAAGGGGAAGACGAAAATCCCTTCCTAATCCCCTGCGGAGGTAAGCGAAAATAAATTAATAGATTTGCTGACAAATCGGAATGTAGCCAGTTATTGCTTCTCTGCGAATGATAATTGCGAAATATATAAGTATTGCAGGAATTTTGTAATCAGAGATACGGCAGAGTTTTTTTTAATATGGAAATGTTTGAAATGTAAGTGGAATATAACGCGAAAAAAGTTAATTGCTTTTGGGAATTGCTAGACTTAGAATATTAATGTAATTTTTGTACAATACGTAAAATCAAATCACAGTGCATGTATAAATAAAAAGGAAATAGTTACTTTATGAACTGTTTGTATTTCATTTATTTAACTTGTAATGAGAAATCATATAACGTGTTACATTAAGATAAAGCTAACAGAGTTTCTGCACAATTCAGCAGATTCACTTTTATTCCTAATTTGCTTATTTTCTTCTATATAAGAACGTATATAATGCATAAAAGCACGGTTAATAAAAACTATATATAATTAATAAAATAAAAAATTCACATAAATTATCTAATGTTTTAACAGCATATTGTACTTCAAATAACTAATTCCTCTAAATATGAACTATGCTTGCTGATCTACTTGCAATAAATCCTAATTTGAAATATTTTTCTTTTATTGTAATCATTGCAAAATAAATATAGAAATAAAGATTATTATTCAAAGATGTTAGAGTGTAACGCTAAATCTTTATACCAAGTACATGAAAATTGCTAGTTCCGGGAATCTAACCCAGGCACTCGCGGAAGCGCTACCGCGGAGCCATTCTCGCTGATTACGTTTACTGGATTTATCACATAACATCTTTTGACAAAATCATCATATCTCCAAGCGTTCGTGTAATAAGCGAACATACTTTTCCGGGCAAACTGAATAGACTCCGGAATGAATTGGAAATATTGTTTATCAACATTGAAAATTTATTTAGGAATGTTGGAGTATGAGGCTAAACTTTTTTACTAACAATGCGAAAACTGCCTGATCCAGAAATCGAATCTTTGTGAATTGATAAAAATTAGTGCTTGGGCTCGATTCCCAGCAGTGTCATTTTTCACATTTAGTATAAAAATTCAACCTTACACTCCTACATCTCTAAATAAATATGCATAGTTGGTCAATGGTATTTCCATGAATTTTATTATTTTCTGCATATAATACAAATTTCAGAAACTATCAACCTATATGTATTTTAAAACTTCTATACCCATTAAATTTTTCTTTTTACAAATATCTACGTAAGTTCACTTTTGTATTTTTTCTGTTAAAATCCCGCACCTTATTTCTAAGAAGACGTTTTATAGAAACACAAGTCATCAAAATACAGGGTAAGTCAAAATGAATATAGCGATTAAAAACGGCTATAACTATTTAATGAAAAAGAAATTATCGATAAGATTAACACAGAATGTAGACGGAACTTCAAAATTTTGTATACATACGTCATAGTTGTTCTATGTGACTTCCCTTGGTCACACGGACAACATCTAGGCGGTAAACCATTTCACGCCATACCGTCTGAAGAATTTGTTCAATCAGCGACGCAGGCACATTACAAATGCGTACTTTGAGTTCTTCAATTGTTTTGGGCATGGGAAGCACATAAATCTTTGGTCTTTCCCATAAACCCATAGATAAAAATCGCAGGGTCTCAAAGTACGCATTTGTATTGCGATTGCGTCGGTGACAACAGACATGCTTCAGAATGTATGGCGTGAAATGGACAGCCGTCTAGATGTTAATGAAATTTTATTTTTACGACTGAGTGAAAATAATGCCTGGACCGGGAGTCGAAACCCGGATCTTTGACTTACAAGGTCAAGGCTCTACCAATTGAGCTATCCAAGCCGACACCCCGGACAGCATTACTCACTCAGACAACCTTTAGGCAGAAACATCTGGTCTATCATTAAGATAGCTCAATAGAAATAAGCCGCAGGTAAAGGAAAACACCATTAAACAATGGGAGAAAGGAATATAATTTTTATTAAAATCACATTCAACTGATTGGAAGAAAATCATATTTAATATGATTTTCTTCCAATCAGTTGATTGTGATTTTAATAACAATTGTACGTCTAGATGTTGCCCATGTCACCAAGGGAAGTCACAAAGAACATCTGTGACGTATGTATACAAAATTTTAGAGTTCCGTCTACATTCTGTGTTAGTCTTATCGATAAATTCTTTTCCATTAAATAGTTATAGCCGTTTGTAAACGCTATATTCATTTTGACTTACCCTGTATATCTACCGAATTTAGTTCAAAATTGAAAAGTTGAATTATTAAAACTGATTTTTTTTTTTTTTTCAAATACACTTTTCTTTATTGAAAAATGAATTAAAAATAACCGGTACAGCATTTTATTTACATGTTGCATATGGAATTCAAACTTGATCACTCACTAATACATTATTAAATCCATCCTACAATTCATCAAAACAGTCAATATCCTGTGCTAGACTGTTTATTAGGAAATCTTTCTGTCGTGTAGGAACAATCCGAATATTTCGATGGAATTTCCAGATAATTTATCCGACAACGTGGAAATGAATTATGCTAGATCGTGACATGAAAACATGTTGTTCGAAGGTGGTGGAAGTGCAATCAAACTTTGCCCTGGAGTTAGTTTTGATAATCAAGCAAATAAAATCTTTTTATATTGGTGTATTCTTTAACTTTATTTGAGACAGATGACTCTCAATATCACTTACATTTATGCAGAAATGATATTGCGATTTGATATGTAAGTCAAGATATATGATACTATAAGTCACTTCAGTTTTAAGTGGAAGCAGAGATAAAATTTTTCTTGTCAATATTTGTATACTGTTTCATATTTTATTTTATTTTAATTTTAAAGAATGTTAATTTATATGAAAGTATTATAAATCTGGATTTATGTGTTTTATACATGGGAAAAATATTCCTCAAACTGAAAAATGATTCGTTCTAATTTAATTGGGGCATTTGGAAAACTTATAATTAAAAATCACGTGAAAAAACTCTTCGTCTCTTAAATAGTCTTTCAATTTGTTCTATAATAAGTTATTACATATATACGAAATTTATATGGCGTAAGTTTAGCTACAATTTGTACTCTTAATTCATATCTGAAAAATGATTTGTGAAAATCGGAAATGAATTGTTTAATTTTTAAGAGAAACAAATAAAAAAGGATTAGCATGAATTAGTGATTGTAATAAATTTCGTTATTTAACTTTTGTCCAAATAAGAGTGGTATTATGAGTTTGAAACCTTTGTCTAACTGTGTATGGTATTGTAGCTTTCAAGCAAATAGATCACAGTGCTTTTATTATTATTTTTATTATTATTAGTAGTAGTAGTAGTGGTGGTATGAACAGTACGAGATTTTAAGGGGGTCCAGGACACCAGATTTTTTTTTTTTTTTTATTGATGAATTGCTGTAATTATATTTCTGAAATTGAGGCTTTTTTGACGATGAATTTGAGCAAGAAATAATCTTAAAAAACATTTACTAAATAAAATTTTAAAAATTGAAAATTGAAAAATTTCCAATTTGTTATATCTCATGAACTAATGGTTCAATTTACAAACTTTTTTCACCTTTATATACAGAAAGTATTTATCTTCAATTTGTTTCCAGTATTTCTGATTATAATAATAAATTTTTTAAATATTAATTTTAATTTGAAAAAAGTACTTATTTCATTCATAACGTTTGGATTACCAAACATTTTTGCTTATAATTAAAAATCCCGAAGACAAATTGAAGATTAATCTCTTCTGTATATAAGGGTGATAAAAGTTTGTAAATTGAAGCATTAGTTCATGAGATATCACAAATTTTAAATTTATCAAAAATTTTAAATTTTAAATTTTAAAAATTTTATTTATACGTTTTTTAAGATTACTTCTTCCTCAATTTCATCGTCAAAAAAGCTTCAATTTCAGAAAAAATAATTACAGCAATTCATCAATAAATAATAAAAACAAAAATTTGGTGTCCCGGACCCCCTTAATCAGGAAGATTATTAGCTATATTCAATGAAAATATGTTTGATAGTTTTTTTTTATTAATAAGATTGTTATTTGCTTTTTCAGGACACATTCACTGTGAAAAAAGATATACCGCCTTCACCTGGAACAAATAAATCGTCATTTTCGGAATTCTTATACTAGATACATAGTTTTTCGGAGTAATGCATCCAATGTAAACAAATAAATTGGACAGATGAAGTGATTGATAATTTCTAGTCTAATACTTTTCTATATTGTGAAACAATTTTATTAATTTTATGAATATTATGAATCCTTTGTATTGCGAGAAATTCTGGCTTGATTTTTTTAGAATTGTGTCACAAAACGAGATTATAGTTATTAAAACTTTCCTCTTGTTTTTGCATCTATTTGCAGAGATTTTTAAATAGTTTTTACTAAAGTAATTGTGATTTTTTTTTTTTTTTAAGAACACTTTACTTTGATATTTTAGAATTTGCAAGTTAGTAATTTTCAAACTTTCAAACCATCTTAGATTAGGGATTGAAAATCTCTTGAAATATTAGGCACTAGACTAGAAATTTTAAGATCCAGGGACAAATACACATTATTTATAAAAGCAAATAATAAAAATATAGTAAAATTAAATTATGTACACATTAATTTATACATTATGTTCATGACCATTCACATGCCTAACGCCCAATATAATTCTTACTAGCTCTTTGAGGATTCTAATTCACTGTTCGGCATGAAAATTGCCTCTGACACCATTTCAGCATATTCTTATATAAAATGACCTCCTGAATCCGAATAGGACGCCCATTTTGTCCCATAACCCACCGATTTTTAGGGACAGCCCCTAATTTTATCATTTTTCGGTGATTTTATGACTATAAATTTGATTTTTAGGAGGGAGAGGATTTTTTTAACCGTTAAATATCTTCTGAGGGGCTACAGAGTTGGAAAATTGTAAAACATGGCCATTTGCGACAAGGGGAAAATTTTGAGAGGAATTCACCACTGAAATTGTGTATTACATATCTTATATTTTTTTTAATCAGTTATTAATGTTATTTTTAAAACTTTATATATTTTTTGTTTTTAGGTGTTAAATTAATTCTTTTTCATTCTTCAAACCAAATTCATGGTCATAAAATTATCGAACAGGGAAAAAAATTGCGAGAAGGGGTGGTATTTCTAGAAAACTGTGGGTGACTGGGAGAAATGAGAGTCCTATTCAGATTCAGGAGGTCATTTTACATAAGAATCAGCAAAAATTGTATAAGAACTCGATTTTTTTTTCTTTTGCAGAGCAGTGTTATGTAAATCCGTTCCATTTAAATATAGCACAAGTAAATTTCGTAAGTTGTTGACTTGTTTACATGATCGATAAAAACTGAGTTTTTTCAAAATTAAAAATTAGATTTTAATTAAAACGTATTAACGTATTTAACTCTATTAAAATTATCGTCGGGTTTCTTTACATTGTTATTTCAGCTTTTTGGCAATAAAATAAAATTATTAATACAGTCGGTAACAAAAGTGTCCGAACACTAGCAAAAATTCCTAAGTAAAAAAAGTACACTTCACACGGTTCTGTTAAATGACTCCTTGTCGAATCATGTTCTTATACTGACTAAGAAGAGGATTCGACAAAGATTTATTTAACAAAATCGTATGAAGTGTACTTTTTTTACACAGGAATTTTTGCTAGTGTTCGGACACTTTTGTTACCGACTGTATCTTATAATTCATTATTTTTTTCATTTTTTTTTCCCATATAGAAAAACCTTTCTACATGTGAAATAAAGAGGGAAAATCAAACATCTATTATAAAAAAAATTCTGATAAAATTGATGTCATAACCGTTGGTATAACATTTTGAAAATTTTTATTTACTTGTATTTAAATATTAATTTCGTTTAAACAAATAGCCTTATATCTTTTTTTTCTTGATTTTATGGTTTAGTATAAAGTCCCCATGGCGAATTTTAATATTCATTCTTATTTTGGCGATAAATAAATATGACTATCGCATTTGCATAAGTAAAGTCCTTTCCAAGAAACGTCCAAGCTATATTATTCAAATTTCAATGTTTGCCAACAGGTTCCTATAGTATAGCTGTCCTCTAATGAGAATGCAATCTTAGTTTATCTTAATAGGTTATTAATAAAGTCGAAAAAGCGTCTGTCAGCTGTATTCAGTAAAATCTACCGCACTTACACATGTGAAACTTGGTACACACATTGTCTGTAAAGTCCCCGTGTGAAGCCGAGTTTTCAACTTTTTCTACTTTTTCATTTGAAAACAAATTATTAATTAAAATGTGATTAACTATCAAAATATTTTGCGAAATGTTTCACCAAGAAACGTTCCGTTTCGAAACAGTATTTCAATAAACACCCAAACTGAACTTCTAGGGTAAGGTGTTGGTCGTTTCAGGCAATAGTGACAAGGACTCGAAATATTGCGCGTGGAAAAGCCGACACCGAAGACAGCGGGCCGGAAGCACGTTTTTGAGCGATTTCAAGGGATTTTTTTTCTTCAGTTTTTATTTATAAAGTGGAAATAGTTACAGGCTGAATATTCATTCAGTAAAATCCATTTTTCGATTAAAACCTACGTATGTCTTTAAGAATTACTTTCTACATGCAAAAGTATCAACAACTTTCATAACAATACCATTATGGGCTCTATCTATCGTGCTGAATATTCATTAAATACAATGCATACGTCGACCAGAACCTGCTTATGTTCTTAAGAATTACTTTCTTACGCGCAAAAATTTCCAAAAGACATGTCCATTTCGGGCGATATCTGCGAGCAGAATACTCATTAGATGAATTGTATTGATCGACTAGAACCTGCATGTGTCTTTAAGAATTACTTTTTACATGCAAATATGCCGAGAACGTTCATAACAATTACAAACATTACGGGCTCTATATACGAGCTGAATAGTTATTAGATCTAATTCATTCATCGACAAGAACCTGCTTATGCACTTTTTTACACGCAAAAATGTCGACAACTTTGATAACAATATCGTTACAGGCTCTATCTACGGGTTGAATATTCATTAAATAAAGTGCATTCGTCGACTATAACCTGCTTATGTTTTCAAAAATAAATTAACTCCACACAAAAATGTCGACAACATTCATAACGATATCATTACTGGCTTTATCATTAGCTTGTTTTGAAATATCTATGATGGTATAGCATACACACATATAATAGCGAAAACCTTTGTATTTTTGTCATTATAAATATGATTTTCATAAGTATCTCCAAAATGGAAAGTCGCAGTAATACCAAAAAAGAGAGGTGCACATATAGCTGTCATAACAAACAATATATCAATTTAAAACGTTCTACGTTCAATCGTTTTTCAGTTATGCAAGATTCACACACACACATACGTACTTTACTTACATACAGACGTCACGAAAAATCGTATAAAATCGTAGATATCTCGAAAACGGGAGAGTTCGTATTAAAACCAAAGTTTCAGGTGTACAGCTAGACATCATGTCAGACACGAATATAAATTTTCTATATTCTACGATTATTTGTTTTTGAGCTATGCGAGATATAAATTTCATTTCACAAATCGGGATTACTATACTTATACTATCGGGATGGCTATCCTTATACTTTGTATAAGGAAGTAAAAATGCTATAATTTTGAATCCTGGAAATTAAAAAACATATATATTTAGAATTAAACATATTTTTTCCCAAAGAAATATCGATAATCAAATTAAAAGCGTATCAGTGGAAGAATACGCCTAAATATTACTTTTAGAAACATGTTTAGTACTTGCGGAAAAATTATCGCTATAAATTAATTTATGAAAACTTTTCGCCTGATAGAAGCAATACAAACTTATTCATCCATTACCGAATTACTCATTTTAGCTTCGGACTTGTTGAAGTAACGTAGTTTCCCTCCGTACTTCGCACTTAATTAAGAATTCCTTCTCTTGTGCTGAACTTATTTTGACGGAATTTTCTGATAAATTATTTGAGTAGGAGTAATTGAATTACACACGTTTGTGACGCAAAAATACATAAATGTAACAACATTTAAAACCAACCAAATATTATTTAAACACTCTTTACCCTAATGGATATGAGAAGCATTTTATTTTCCTATAAAAATATCATTTTATGCCAAAAAAAAAAATAATAATAATAATAATTATAATAATTATATTATTTTGTATCTATATTCAAATACACAATTACATAGGGGTTTTAAATAATGTAAGAAAAAAGAAATATGTTCAACAAAGTGCAAAATAAATTGCAAAATTTGACAAGTTTCCTTATTTCACTACATTTTTTTAAACGCTTTCATTCCCTGTGATGCCAATCGGAATCATAACATTTCAGATTTTCTTTCTTACCATCTAACACTCCCGCTGATTCAAAATGAACAATATTAAAATCTATATGAAATCTATCTACTAAAATCTGTATTTTACCACCGCAAAATATATATTTTAGGTGATTTCACTACCCTTGTTGATAAATGAAAGTATATTTTACTCTACTCTATTCTGATAACATCGGAATCAGCTTCTTGTTTCGGGCAATTTAAGTAAATTAACTGTTTGAAATATTTTTCATTTTATTTTTTATTGTTTATAATTTGTGTTTTAATGAATTGCAATATGTATTTCTTCCAAAATTTTGATATTTTTATTTATTGAAAAGTTATGATTTTGAATGGCATCAGTGGTTATATTAAACATAAATAAACACCTCTCAATTATTTTGATTGCTATATTAATCCGTACTCTGCTATTACTCCTATTTTTTAAAAAAAATATTTGTAAATATTACCTTTGAAATAAATTTATGACTAAATGTAAGATTTATTGTTTTATAGATGGAAAAAAAATGGTAATGAAGAGTTAAACTAATCAAGATCCGCACTTTAAATTTAAATCATGTATTTATGAGTTTTATTTGGATTTGACGATAAATTTCAATGAAAATTTAAAAAATAATATTATATATTGATGCTTCATTTTAATCTGTTTTACGTGCAAATCTTTATTGTACAGTAAACTGGTTATAATTTTAAATTTCATATCTATTCTAGCACTGTAATTGTTTGTACATATTATTTACACAAAAAAGCAATAATTTTAATGAAAAAGTTTAATTAAATCGTAAAATTTTCCAGATTACCTTATTATTATTTATCAAACAAATTTTAATATCCAAAATCAAAACAATCCAGTTCAAATAAATTGTTATTATTATTTTGTTTTTAATCATTATTCATTTATTTTCTATAACGTTTGATGAAGAAAAAAAAATAATAATAAATAATTTTTTAATCTATTTTATAAAGAAATCTTTATAATTAATTAAATTTGTACTTTGTACTTAATAACAATTGTGGATTTAAAAAAAAATCAACATTTAATGATAAAGCGAAACAGTTCATCTTTTTTTATTTCATTACTAGCAGATTTTCCCTCTTCGCTAAACACAATATTTAAATGAATTAAAAATAAATAAATAAATAAATAGAATAAAGATTATAAATAAAAACTTTAAAAAGTATATACATATATACATTGAAATAGCTCAAATACATGCTTCGGGTCCCTGCTTCCTTCGACAGCGTTTTCCTCACCTGGAATATCTCGCGTCTATTATTGCCTGAGATGACCACTCTTGGATTTCAACTTGGTTTTTTATGGGGTGACTGTTTCGAAACACACAATATTGAAAAAAATTAAGTATCTTTTTCGTATTTAAATAGCTATTATATTGGACAACACTATACAGACTATACATAATTTTTACCGTCACGTTTCTTCCTCTAATTTATCTGATTGGTCTTTCGATGGAATATTTTTCGTTTTTTAACGGAAAAAAAAATTCTTCTGACTTTTGCAAAAGATTGATTTTTTTTCAGCACTTAGTGATATAATTCTGTCAGATAAAAATCGTCTGTATTTATCATGAAAATTAATTTAATAATTTAATAAGTAATTTGTATCACATAAATTTTGTGTAAAAATATATCGAAGAATGTCTTGTGGTGACCACATCATACTAGTTTTTTAAATTCAAAGCTGGATTTAGATTTAAAAATCTTTATTTTTACATAAGGTATATTTTATTTAGTTATCTTGAAATTTTATAAATTCTTTCAGAAATAACCCCTAATGTTTTAAACATTACCCAATTCCAATTTAATCGGTTATGCTTTAGTTACTTTAAATTTATAAAAATACTAATTAGCTCTTGTGGGAAAACTATGCAAACGATATAAACTTCCTCATTGTAGCCTTACATAGTTTCTATGAAAGGGTTTATTCTATGGTTTAGAAAGATTTTGAAGTAATGAAGTGCAGCTAAATGAAAGAAAATATTTATATACTAAAGGTCAACCACGAAATCATGTTTAACCAGTCTAGTATAATAGCTGTATTTCGTGACAAATTAATTAAAATGAGAATGAGTTAAATAATTCAGCTGCCTACTAAAACGTTAGAAATAACTCAAGTATGCTAATTTATATAATTGAGGTAATTAAATTCAATATGGACTCTTTAATTGTTTATAAAATTAAATATAATAAATTTTACAGCACAAGAACTAGAGAAAATGTGGAAATAAATATTTTGTATAATAAAGAAATTAGTTTCTGTGTAAAAGAGAGTATTTAAAAGTTTTAGTTATAACTAATACATTGACTGGATACATGGATATAATTTATTGTGCTTTTTAATTTGTCTTTATGTATATAATGTTTTGAATAACAGTTAATTATGTAGATTTGTTTAGTTATATAGCACTGAGAAATGTGTATATACCGCCTCCATGTAGAATGCATAAATAGAATCTCTAGAAACATCATAAACTAGTATGTTGTGGCCACCACAGGACTTTCTTCTACATTTTCCTATACATATTCATCCTATACATCCCGCCCACCCAATTTTGTTCCCTGACCTCAGAACGACCCTGTATACATATTGCATTTGCATGTAAATTCTTCAGTAAATTCAATATTTTTTTATTAGGATAATAATAATATCTGCTAGCAGTTCTTTAAATTAAGTTTTTTGTATCTAATAAAATAAAACAGAACACTATTTAAGAAATATGCAAAAATAAATACCTAATACCTTTGAACTAAAGAAAAAAAAAAAAAAACTGATAACAAAAAATTCTGGTGTGTAACAATCACATGATTTCCATTACCTGCTATTACACATGCTATATGCACTTTCTGGAGGTAATGTGATCAGAAAACATAGAACCGACCCAATGAAATAGACATTTAAAAATTTTCCTATAAGAAAAAAAAAAATAATAAATGTGTAAGGACTCATAAAGCAGATTTTACTTAGCAAGTTTTAAAAAATCGGTAGAGAAACATTCACTAAAATATCCAACTCCGAGATCTAAAGCTGACCTGCCTAATCTCAGATTAATTAATGATGCATAAATACTGAAGTTTAATACAGTGCTGTTAAAAGTATCATTTATTTTATGGATTTTACTTTTTTATTATCAAGAATGATAAACAATTTATTATGAATATTTGCACAATGTTGAAAACGCCAGTGTAAAAAAATGTTAAAACCTAACTGCAGTTTCCATAGTTTTAAGCGTGCCTACCATCGTCAGCGTCAAACCTGATTGAGAATTAGTAAACTGGTGGATGGTATGCTTAATGCATTCTCATTTTGTACTGGTAACGATATACTTAGCGCTTACTACCGAAACTGCAGTTTGCTTTTAGTATTTTTTACATTGGCGTTTACAACATTGTGTAAATGTTTCTGTTCAATGTCAGTCTGGTTATATAAGTATTTTCTGTAATAACCTCGTGGTACTTATGAAGGGATATCTAAAAAAAATAAAAAAAAAAAAAAAAAAAAAAAAAAAGCTTATGTAGCATTCAAGAAAATCTTTCGTACCATTTTTGAGATACCAGCTTTCACCAAAACATGATCCATTTATACTCGAAAAAATTATGACCAACATATTTTATTATTAAAAATTCAATTTTTTATTTTATTCATATGAAAATGTCTTTTTAAATCTAATTTTTTCTTCTCGTGAAAAGAATTTAGTATTACATTAAAGCGTTCACTTAATTTTAATTTTTTTTTTTTTTTTAATTTTTGATATAAATAATATAAAATTAAAAAAAACTCTTATATTAAAATCTGAATGTCTGAAAATTAATAAAAGTAAAATAAAAACATAAAATTTATTCATCTAAAAATTATTTACCTGAACAAAAATTTAAAATAATAACCCAAACTCAAAAAAAAAAAAGAAAACTTGAGTCTTTAACATACTCAAATGCAGATCCCAGTAATAAGAGGCATTTACATTAAATTATCCGTGGATATAATATTGAACATTATTATAATGCCGTTACATTTATTACTAACACAAACATTAAAATATTATCACAAAATAAAACATACCCATAATTCATTTTAAGTAATCATAAATGTTGAAGAATTATTAAATTATCTAGCTTTGTCAAAAAGATAAACTTTAGTTTAGTAGCTCAAATAATAAAATTTATTTGAAAAATAAAATTACAACGAGCTTTAAATTGTTTGTTTAAGCATTTTAATGAGGTAGAATTATTAGTGTAAGATAATTTCTATCTAATTTGTATCGCTTTGGTAATATTAGTCTAATTAGAGTCTTCACGCTAAATGTATAACTCATGAAAGCACTTTAAAAATTACTAAATCACTATAAACGAAATTTAGAAATATACATAAATTGTGCTTTCTGTACTAATGAACACCAATTAAATAAATCAGTAGCTTTAACTGTTAGGTTTCAGATAACAAAATCAAACTCATAAATCTAGTGTTAGGGGGAAAGTAAACATAAATTATTCTTGAAGTCCTAATGAGAGTTCAAAAGATAAGCAAGTTTCATTAGTAAGTCGATTTTGTCACTGAAACTATATTCATAAATACTGAATTCAATCAAACTTTTTTCTGCATCGTTTTTAATGTGACTATTACGATAAAATATATTTTTTGTTTGTTTAAATAAAGTTTGTGAAAAATAAAAAATAAATAAATAATTAAAAAAAAATATTATTTTAAAAGGAAATATTGTTCGTGTATTGAATGATTAAATAAAATACATTTGAAAAATAAACAATTTATCGTTAGTATCGTGGTAGATTAAACTGAAAATGATAAATTTGTATTATTCTATCGATAAATCTTCTCAGAAAAATGTCGTGGAAATGTATATTGTATAATTACAGAGTTCCGATATGTTGTTTCATAAAAAAATGATGTTAACAAATAGTGGTGATAGAAATTATAAAAAATAAATTAATTAAATTATAAATAGAAATAAATTAAATTATAGCATTTTAAATCAAACTTTAACGAAATTATTGGAATTTCTCTCTCTCTCTCTCTCTCTCTCTCTCTCTCCTTTTTCTTCTTTATTTCTTTCTTCTTCTTCTTCTTTTTTTTCGTTTTCCTTTAATAATGTTAGAATGATAGTTTTAGAATGATATTGATTTTTATCGAAAGTTTACTTGTACACGCAATAAGTCAATAACATTTTCACGAATTATTCATAAATAGGTAAAGCAAAAAAAAAAAAAAAAGGAATGAAAAAAAAAAGAGATATTTCGTTTAATTTTGTGAACATTTAGTAATCAACACTTATTTAAATAAATTTAAACATAAAAGAAGTCATTGAATAAAAGAAATGAAAATCATAACTATGAGTATTATACGTGACTCTTCCCAAGCTGTATATGGTTTGATGGATCTTAATGAACATATTATTTATTTATTTATTGTGCATCCATATAAAGAACTATTACTAGTTGATAGGCAAAATCATACATTTATTTATTTTTATTTATTTATTTATTTAATGCTTTAAAAACATTAAACATTTCTAGAGTGAATTTCAAATAGTTTAAGGCCGCATACACCATGTTATAAAAAATTATACTTTGTTTTACAGCGACAATAACAGTAATAAACTATACTCTTGGTGACTTTTACGATTCTTCAAAAATAACGCATTAAATGCTTGCCAATTTATATCTTTTTCAAATCTAGAGTTTAGATGGTTTCACACTTCAAACATCTTGTGTTCATAGGACATAATTGTAAAAAAAAAAAACTGCTTTGTGTCACTGTAAGAACTAAGAGTCATTCACTTATAAAAAATTATACATTTTTTGAAACGGTGACCTGTAACATACCTACAAACTTTCAACTGAATTGAACAAAACATTTAAACGATTTCATGTTCACTCGCACACATTACACACAAACACCTATATACTAAACGTATAGGAGTACCAGAATGTACTAGTAGAATTAGCTCATGATTACAATCCTTTCCTTACATAATGTAATTTCGGAAATAAAAATGAAAACAAAATGAAAAATTCTAATTGTTCTAAGAATTTTTAAACATCTCACTCTCTAAGAAATTATTTAATTATTTTAATAATCACTGACATTTTTTTTTTCTCTTATCCGCAATACTTTCCTAATTATAGACATACGTTTAATGTAATTCATGAGACAGAAATATGTATATGTATATATATTTGTATATATATTTATATTTATATTATATCTCCGTCACATTAGTCTTGTTCCGTTCCAAGCTTGAACTAGACAGTTAATTTAGAACGAATGTTATGTAATAAGCTCATGCTAAATGAGAGGAAAGATTCGTAAGGTTAAAGACCAGCCACTAGAATTAATTCATTTAATGAGTATGAGGCTTCATGGAATAATTAGTAACTCATGCAATCCTCAGTAAAATTGCATAATTAAGCACTTAATAAATGAAAAAGAGAAACATATTTTAAATTGGCTAAAATTAATAACAGCTCTATAACAAATCCAATTCAGTAATTTAAGCAACCAAATTGTGATAACATTTATTTAGAAATTTTATTATTTGAAAGGTAAAATAACTAAATGCATATCGTTGCCTATTGTTGAGTTTTATAAGTGTTTGAAAATGTAAAGGAATTCTCAAAGAATATGATTAGTAAAAAGTATCAAAATTATCATAGATGTTCGATGATTAGGGCTGTTACAAAAGATTTTTTAAAATTTTATTATTTATATAAAGAAATCTTTAGGAATAATTTTCTAAACTTGGAAAAGGCAAAAATTACTCTAAATAAATACTGAGCATTGACCCATAGGCCACGGTAGCCTGGTCCGTATGACTAGCTGGCTCGTAATTGAAAGATTGCAGGTTCGATCCTCGAGCCGGTCGAAGATCATTGTTTACGCTTATGGTGACTGGTGCTTGTTAAATCTCTTATGGTAACAGATTCCTCTAAGTTTTCATCAAAATGATATCACTGGGGTACTAAATCATACGATTTAGTCGGGCTTCATCTAGATCAAAATTAGAACTTTTGCTGGTGCTGCCATCTTTCATTTCTTTATCGAGTTTAGTCGTTCTTCCACCACTTATGGTGCTTCTTATAAACGAAATGTGCTCTCACAAATCTAGTATCTTAACAACTGAGTGTCGTAGTTTTCGAGTGGAATAAATAATAACAACAACAGTCTCCTGGGGCAATTCTGGATGGTGATATTTAAAAATGAGTTAATATAAAAATAAAAATAAACTAAAGAAGTAGAAATCCTTATGATAATAAGAATAATATGTTTGCTTTATTAAAAAACTCCCATGTAATAAAACTTGTTTTTCAAATATCCTGACAAATTTATTGCATTTGTGCGATCTCTGTTATGATATATATATATATATATATATATATATATATATATATATATATACATATATATGACCAACAAACACACGAGAGTCGGGCTTATTACGGAAGGCGTACGACATGCCGATACAAAGATTATGGCCCACATACCACCTTTAGTATCGGTTCCATAAAGTTTTTGTCCTTTCCTCCGCAACGTCGCCAAATGGCATCGGCGCCATATTTGGTGCCATATTTGGATTATAAATGGCGCCATATTTGGATCAGTATCGGCGAAATATATCTTATCGGCGTAACGATAGTCCTATCTGTTTAAAACATTAAGTAAAGTGTTTTGGCCCATAAGCGTATTTCTGATCACAAAACAGTCATTGGTTTCCCGTCACTGTTACGATTCCGGAACGAGTTCATTTTAACGAATAGATCGGCATGCCGTAATTGCCGATGATGGACCGTACGGCTGCCGACAATTCTGTTTTTGTCTGGTATATAGGGCGATACCGAGATCATAGAACAAACTTGAAAAGGGAGGTAAAGAACATTACAAGAATTCACAATTGTATAGGAATTCATGTCTTGAAACATCATTTTACCACTTTAAGAACTGGGTGATTTTGCGCGGATATGGGCGTGGTCCTCCAAAGCTGCTTTTTTTTGTTTAAAAATGGATTTTGCATGCTAGTATTTACATAAATAAATAAATTCTGTTTTTGTCGATGTATTTTATCGCAATGATGCAATAATACGAACAGTGTGCTTTATTTTATGAAATAATGAAGCAAGCAAGATTTTAAAATTTGCGGAGTTAGTAGTACACAATAGCCCAAAACATCCAGTTCTTAAACTATTAAAATGACATTTGGAAACATGGATTCCTATGCAATTCTTAATACTTGTGATAATCTCTACCTGCTTTCAAGTTTGTTCTATGACTTCGAAGTCACCCTGTATATATATATATATATATATATATCGTTCGTTTATATAGCATTGTTATTTATAATAGTGATTGTCCCTTCGATAACTTAATGAGTAAAATGACACTGCATATTTAGAGGATTAATAGCGAAATAACCTCTGATGAAAAAATAATTTTATTTGTAGAAAACCAAATCACTCTCTACGCACAGAATTTAAATTTCTTTATGTTACGTTACAAAGATGATTTGTGTTAAGTGTAATAAAAATAAATTTGTTACTAAAGTGATGGAGATCATTTATATTTCATGATTATTTAGTATTATTCTAAATAAATAAATCTGGTGTAACACTTTTTTTATCTTATTCTACACTGTTAAAAATAATATCTCAACGTTTCACCAAAAGAACCGTGCTAAATAAGCATTTTTAACTGCAACCAATATTTCGATTACATATTTGGCGATCAAAACATTGGTTACAGCTAAATTGGAACCATTTTTTTCTGATAATACTATGCACGATTATTTTTTTAACAGTGTACATTACTATTAAAACATACTAATGCAGTTCAAAAACGGAGCTGGCCGACACGCATTTCATGTATGTCGGCCAGCTCTCTGCATTGGTGAAACGATGCCTGCTCCTCGAGATCCGTGCGGGAAGTGATGAATTCAGCTAGCGAAGCTCTTTTATACTCCACAGTCATCAGCGCTCTCTACTGGCTGAAGGCGGCATTACCGAACACACAATCCTGTACGAAATCTGCTTATTGAGGTCCCCCTCTACTTGCTTTTACATTTTGGATATATAGTTTAAGACCACAGGGTATAAATGAATTTCTAATAGTTATAGGAATTTTATCTGCTTTACAGACGCTGGTCATAAATTTAAAAGAAAAGGTGGGGGGACGGGGGGGGAATTATATCATTTACAGTTTTTTTTATTATTATTATTGACACTATTCAGAGCTTGATTTAACAACTGAAATGGCACCAAACTTGGTATGGTGACTAAGGTTGACAAGAAAAGTAGGATTCCGTGAAAAAAAAGTAATAAAAAAATATCGCCGATAGGGATATTTATGGCACTGTACAGTAAAAAAAAAAAAAAAAATGTTACAAAATAAAGGAAAATTAATAACACGAGCAAAGTAAAAGTAAAATGTTAATTTTTACTCACTACATTCGGTTCCCGGCGAGGAACCCGACTCTATTCAATATGACGGCGATCTGATAATGTGAGTCGCATACTCCCTTGAGCTGAAACTATTGGGTTGTTCTGAAAGTAATTTCGTTTTTTTTTGTGGAAATGTAAGACAGTTTTTGTATAATAAACAAATACTTTATTAAAATATATATTGGCCGTTCTGGTCCAACACCTTTTGCCATCTTTCTGGTAGTAGCATAATTCCACGCTCATAAAATTTTTGGTCTTTGCTGGCAAAAAAACTGATCGAGGTGGTTTTTGACCTCCTCATTTGAGGTGAAGGTTTTATCGTCTAAAAAAATTTGGAGTTACCGGAACAAATAATAATCCGACGGTGCCAGGTCTGGAGAATATGGTGGGTGTGGCATTATATCCCATTCAAGCTGTAAAAGCTTTTAGCTAGTGACCAAACTTGTGTGAGGTCTCGCGTTGTCTTGGTGAAACACTACACCTTTCCTGTTGATTAGTTCTGGCCTTTTCTGTTGAAGTGCATCATTCAGTTTGTCCAGCTGATGAGAGTAGACTTCCGAATCAATCGTTGTGTTATCCGGTAAAAGCTCAAAAAAAAAAAAAACGATTCCTTTAAAATCCCACCAAACAGACAGCATCACCTTTTTTTGGTGAATATCGGCTTTGGAAATGGTTTGAGCCGGTTCATCTTTTATGCTCCATGACCTCTTGCGTTTGACGTTGTTGTATACAACCCATTTTTCGTCCCCAGTGATGATGTGCTTAAAAAACGGATCATTTTCGTGACGTTTGAGAAGCGAATCGCAGACGTCAATGCGGCGACACAGATTTCTCTCTCTGAGAACATGGGGAACCCATACATAGAGCTTCGAGGAAAATCCCAGGCCTTTCAAGTGGTCATAAACTGTTGAATTTGATAAATTTAACCTCAATCCGATCTCACGTGTTGCTATTCGCCGGTTCGCATCAACTAATGCCTTTATCGCGTCTTTATCAGCTTCAACCGGCCTTCCCGAACGTGGTGCATCTTCGACATCAAAATTGCCGGATCGAAATTTAGCGAACCAGTTCTGCCACTGGCGTACTGTCAACACACCTTCTCCATACACATCGGTCAATTTCTTTCTGGCTTGAACAGCATTTTTACCCTTTCTGTAGTAAAACAGTAAGATATGTCGAAAATGCTGCTTATCGCTCTCTATATTTAAAAGGGCACCAACCAAAAACTACTGCGTAGAATTAA
The DNA here is from genome assembly GCA_963930645.1 of Salticus scenicus. Lineage (NCBI taxonomy): Eukaryota > Metazoa > Arthropoda > Arachnida > Araneae > Salticidae > Salticus > Salticus scenicus. Next base: position 314,454,530 of record OZ005653.1, read on the forward strand.
TTGGAATTTTTCATACACAAGCCTTGCTATATGAGCTCTCAAAGCACATAAAAATTTTACGGTGTAAATGTGAAGTTGGGTGGAAAAAAATATAATTAAATCCTCTGTCGGGAAAAAACGAAATTACTTTCCGAACAACCCAATATTTTTCGGATTTGTATGCATGTTTTTATAGCCCAAATTACTGGTGTCTTCGTCTCCTACTACAACATAAACAGGAGTTTTGCTTTGATAACCGTATTTTTTAATTCTCTGTTTGGTAAGCTACACCAGCGCCATAAATAGCCCTATTGGCAATTTCTTCAACTAATATTTTTTCATAGAATCCTACTTTACATGTAATTATTGGTTTTTAATTATGTTATATGATTATTAGTCTCTAATTATGTTATATTTATGTCTCTATAAAGGTTGGTGCTATTTCGGTCATCAGATCGAGCTACAGCTGGATCTGAATAGTACCAGTTAAAAAAAAAAAAAAAAAAAAAAAAAAAAAAAAACTGGTATTTTTTTTTTTTTTTTTTTTTAGAAAGTTTATGTTTAATTTTTAGTATTTTTTCAAATAATGCGTATTATAAAACTTAACGTATTTACCTTTTATTTAATTATTAAAAATCTATTTCATTAAAATAAAATGCATGAAAATGAAATATGCGTAATCATCCATTGAAATGAGATCAAGCATATTTCAATTTGATCTGGTCAAACAATTTATCATTAAATTCCTATGCCATTCTCATTCAATTCCTGCACTCGAAATATAATCTCTAATGACATGGCACGTGCAAAGCCAGGATATTTTCTGTCAAATTTTATTAGAATGACATAATGAATGAATAAACCTAAATTTATTTTCATTTCAGCAATAGTTCTTAATCTTACTCAGTATGGTATAAAAACTTTAACTTTTCATTATAAATAATTTCCCAGGTAGCACAGTATGGTATTTTCAACGTTGAACAAACGGCAATGCATTCCGTTGAATTATCGTTTTTTCGTAACGTTAATAATCTAAAAATATGTCTAGTTGATTTCCTCATCTTTCAACGGTTGTTTTAATATATTTTACAACGTAAAAAAAAAACCGTTGTAAAAGTGTTGTACGAAAACGCAATATTTTCTTTTTTTTTTTTATAACCTAAAAAAAAAAGTTGTAAAATAGTTGTTCAGAATCGCAATGCTGTCGTGATTTTTATATCAGTTTTCAACGGCTTTTTTATGTCTTATAAACGTTGAAATCCAAGAAAAATAGCTATCTCCATATATCCATTGAATTTTTGTTTCTAAAATATTGCTAATAATTTAAAAAAGAAAAAATTCTTTGTTAAAAAAAAAAAAAAAAAGGAACATTCTTTTTTACTTAATTTTTAGACTTTTTTTATTACTAATTTTATTACTTTTTTAATACTCAATATACGAAAATATTAGATTCGTAAAAATTTTCAACTTCCGTTTTTCGAGGAAAGCAATAGTAGTGTTACATTATATATAGATATATTTTTTCAGTAAATATGAAAAAAGTAAAATTTTATAAAAGTACAGTTTTAAAAAAGAGTATTAAATATTTAAAGTTAGATCGACCCCTGAAAATTTAAGACAAGAATTCAAACATAAAATTAAAGAAGAGAAAAAGAAACACTCACTTCATTACTTGAAAAATCTTGTTTAAATAAATACAGCATCCACAATTAGACGAGAACTCTGTAATTTTTAATATTATGCTAGCAGGTAAACACACCCAAAACCAAAGAATATTATAACTTTGAGCTTTTAAGGGAATTTACCAGCTAGCAAGTTGTTTGGAAATTACGTAAAATGTCAGAAAACTTTCGTACCATTTTAACAGGAAAGCGATATTCATCTTCTTTCACATCACATTCACTTTCAAAATGGCACGCGTCGTATCGCAAGACGCTTTTAAGGTTTGCCACAATATACTTGGCGATTTCGCAAGTAGAACGGGAGAAAGCGTATAATATGAACACCTTCGTTAGTTACGGTTTCCGAAAGCCAAAGAACATTCTACTATACTTGTTAATATAATTTGCCGAAAGCTTCCCTTCTTATTATGTTAGAAATTCTTTCGCAGCACACCATATCTTTTAAAACTCTAAAGAAAATTATAACACGCACATCCCGCCAATTCACAATCGTGTATCGATACCAAGTTGAAGAGATTCAACGTCATTTGACGGAAATAATGACTTATAAAAAGCACCTATTAATTCGTTGAAAAAACATATTTTTTATTAGAATCACAAAGGAAAACAAAAACTAACAAAATACCTATTTTAAAACGTCGAAAAAATAACAGAAAAAGTACAACCATAAAACAACGTTTGTTATAGGTTTTCTTTATTACTGAGTAAATATTCGAAATCGTTCAGTGAGAATATTGCGAAATAAAAACCATTTTTCAACGGACATAAAATAACGTAACCAATTTTTCACTGTTCAGACTTATTTGCAACGCTATAACAACGTTATGTGTTACCTGGGTTATTAAACGAAAATATCAACATCTCGGATAATCTAAATTAATTTTTATTTTCATTTTCATCCCACCGTTGCCTTCTACACCCAATTTTTCGAGTACAACGTAAATCTACCTCCCCGAGGTGCAACCTGGTGACGCTAAATGATCCACAATTCTAGTATTGTGTGCCGCTCTCAAAGAATCAGACTATAGGGCTACCCTCCTCACATTTCTTCATCTGAAGATCCAGCGTCAGCCGATATTTTAAATATTCGTCTGGCCCTTAAGGGCCCGCTTCACTAACCACCGCCGGAAGCCGAAGCTAATGTTATTCTATGGGAAATTTTTCTTTACAAATAACTTATTAACTAATATATATTATTAAATTCTGTTTTCACATTCTGAAAATTCCCAACTGTTAAATTGACGGACCTTTTTTATAAAAATTATTTTTTTATATTTTATTTTAAAGCTGTAAAATACGAATTTTCAATATGTGAATTTTTTTCATTTTGCAATTTCAAAATTAAAAATTAAAAAAAAAAAAAAAAAATACATTTTTAAAAAAGGTCCGTCAATTTAACAGTTGGGAATTTTCTGAATGTGAAAACAGAATTTAAAACTATGTATTAGTTAATAAGTTATTTATAAAGAAAATTTCCCCATAGAATAACATTGGCTCGGGCTTCCGGCGACGGTAAGTGAAGAGGGCCGTTAACGATTTTATTGAAAACCATAAAGAGGTTGCTTTGCAGTGGGTGCCAGAGCACTGTGGACTCCTAGGTAATGAGGCAGCTGATTCCCTGGCAAAGAAGGCAACCAAAATTGATCAAATAACAGATAAACAAATTTCTTTCTATACCACTAAACGTTTAATTAAAAAATCTATTACAGAGAACTTTTGGAATAACATAAAGAAGGTAAATAAAGACAAGAAATGGATCAAGGAAATCACAAACATTCCTCTATGGCAAAGGGACTAATCTGTTGTCACTTTTCGCCTCGTTGGTTGGTTGGTTGGTGTCATGTCATGGATAGAAAATAATTTTAAATGGGACCAAAGGTCCTATATATAGCATCTGCGATTTGAAGGCAATTTTATTCATATAAATCCGCCCACGAATTGTCAATTATTTGCTGCAATTGAGCTAGAATAGACGGGACAGTTGAAAAGATATTTGGGGGTTAGTTCTATGTCTGGGCAGTTTTTGAAGAGGCAGTAAGTCTTGTCCCGTCTATATGAGTCTTCATTCCCTAAAGTGTCCTGTCCGGAGTATTGTTAGAGTGTTGGTTCCCTTGGGGGAGCCTGTAACCCCTATAGGGCGCGTCTTCGAGTGGCGTATAGGGGATCGCCTCCATTGGTTTCCAATGGGTGGTAGAGAGGAAATAAAATACTCTCCGCGGACCAACAGCTGAAGTTCAACCTCTTCTGAGGCTCTGGCAACCCTTTTTCATGGATAGAGATTTTCGCCTCGCTAATGGACATGATTGCCTCGCCAAGCATCTCTATCGTATAAAAATATTTTCAAGTCCTCTCTACCAATTGTGCAGCCTTCGTGAGGAAATGGATGTGAACCATTTGGTTCATTGCCCTGCATTGGTCTTAGGATACTTGTGGGGGAAATACTGGAGAACTCGGCACAAGATGAACGATTTATAGATTTACTGTAGCTCAGATTTGTTATTTGTGTTTTCCGTTATTTTTGTTTCTTGTTCTATTTTTATTGCTTGTTTTTCTGTCTATTGTTGTCTTTTAGTTTGTCATTGAAAAAAAAAAATCTTTTGTGTATATATTGCGTTTTTAAATTGTTGTTTAATTTAAAGCCTCGGGATCTAGAGAGTTCAATATTTTTTCACATTAACGTACGAAACATGTGTTTGTGAGCAAGATATAAGATCTGACGGGACGTCATTTAATTACATTTCCCCAGTAGCACATAAGGTTGTTATAACATTAAGTAACTAATTTTTCATTGTTCAGACTTATTTTCAACGCTATAACAACGTTATATGCTACCTGGGTGGGCAACTATAGGGATTTGAACTATGCGTAGGGACTTTTAGCAGTGTATTTTGAGATATAAGGACGGATTTTGTATTCGAAAAAACTTTTTGGAGATATTGTTTTTAATAAATTTCATAGGATTATGCCTGGATTATGTTAATTTTCTCATTTATTTTATGATTTTTTGCTAAAGTAGGTTTTTTTTTTTTTTTTTTTTTTTTTTAATTGCCAATGTAGGAATAATTTGAGCTGTCAGTAGGGACCATAGACCTATTAGAAGAGTGGACGGAGCATTCCATTATTAAGGGAATATAAGAAAAGGTGCAAAGATGAAACCATGTGAATGTTGAAAAAGGTTAACTTTTTTTGTCATTTAACGCGTTATTGGCAATTTTTTGTTCTGAATATAAATATATTATTATTATTATTAAAAGGTACAAGAAGCAAAACTAGTGTAAAATATTAAAGCTGCTGAAATTTATTTTTACCTTGTTATTAACATCTAGCAAAGTTCAAAAGTTTCTATAACTTTGGTTTGTCTATACTCGTTTAAACTCTCATAAATAATAATGGGCATTTTTGAAATAATATAAGATATAATACAGTTAAATTAATTCAATTTAGAGAACTAAGTATAGCAATTATAATCATTTTATAATAATTATTACTTAAAAAGATCGAAATAATATCAAAAAGAATCTTACCTGTGAAATAAAATCCTTATTTTAAATTTTTAGGGTTTTTAAAGTACATCTAATTACTATTTATAGATATAAAATTCTTTTTAAATTCAAAACAATCTAACTTTTAAAGTGAAATAAAATTTTTAAAAAGAACTTTCAAAGGAAAAGGGACAATATCGTCTGCTTAATAAAAAGCAGAGTTTAGAGCATGGCGAGTAAATTTCAATATTGGCAATTTTGGCTTCCTGTAGATCGACATTCACATGACCTTTTTATGAGTTATCTTTGCCACTAAAAAAGGTTGCCATTGTCCCGTCCACTCTTATGTTAGGGTCTATGGTAGGGACATGGCAAAACTGGAGTTGCCAACAAAGAGAATATGTATATTTAAAGATTCCCTTAAAAATAAATATCTATTCTGTTTCAGATAATTAACACATTGAGTGCCATATCAGCCATCGAAGGCTGACACTGAACATTCCGTTAACCCTTTCTTTACCGTAGCTGGAATTTCAGTAGGTGCTTAAGGCCGCATCAACCACTGGTGGATAACAGTGTAAAATATGATGTAAAGCCAAGTCAAACAATGGTGGCTGACAGTGTAAAATTATAATATGATATAAAACTAAAAAAAAAAAATAAAAATAAATAAAAAAATAAAATAAAAAAATAAAATAAAAAAAATAAAAAAAATACGTTGCTTTTTAAGTAATTATTGAAAATTACTGAAATTTTAAGTAATTGCTGAAAATGTATTTAAAATTTACTTAATTTTTGTATATTACAGGATTATATCATTAAGACATTTTAATGGATTTTATTGAAACAAGATAAACATAACGTGCGCCTAAGCAGCGCGTGTGGCCTGACGGGGATTTCCTTAAGAATTTTCATGACGCTCAACGTGTTAACAGTATTTAATCATCTGTATACTTAGTTTAATTTTATTATTATTATTATTATTATTATTAAAGTATTTTAATTATATTTAATGAATTGAGTTTAATAAATAATAAGGTAAGTAGCAATATTTTTTTTTTCATTTTGTTTTACACGTTTCATGTATATTCCAGTGAATATAATTTTTTCTTATGCTGAAGATTCTACAGAGAAAAAAAAATCATAAATTTTCTATTGTTTTTTCCGCTCTCATTCATCAGGGACATTATCATGCAGAAGTTCTCCTTTGTATTATTCATCATTTATGCGCAAATATCTAAGAAGTATTTATCAGAATGAAGAATTTTCTTCTGCGTGCATTTGTTTGCTCTGTGCTTTGTATTTCGAGTTTGATTAATGGTTCTGCCAATCTTTTTCAACGTAATAAATACCCCTTAGTTTTTATTTCAGTTTCTTGAAAATAATAAACACCCTATCTCAATAAAAAAAGAATATTTTTCTCTTGTGGTAAGTTCGTGATACAGGTTGTTGTGAAGATTTAAATGCGCGAATTTTCTAAATGTTTTTAGATAAAAAATATACTGTTTAAATATATCCACATTTGTGAAATGTGAAGGGTGATATTATGTTTTGTGTTACATGCGGTTTTGAAATTCACTTTGCTTTCTCTTGTTAATTATAACTATGAGATAGTTTGTTTTCTTTTACTTTGGTAGCTAGCTATATGATTATCTCTAACCATGCGAAAAAAAAAAAGGGGGATTTATTTTAATTATAACCAAGGCATGTTCAAAAAGTTTCATTTATTTATTTACTTATTTATTTATTTAGATAAAATACACAAACAAATTATGAAAACAAATTTAGTTAACATATAAACACACATTTTAAAAATTTGCAAGAAAAAGAAGACTTCTGCCTATAGTGGAGTTGCTTCACTATAATATTTTACCATGTTCAGGAAAACTGCTTAGAAATTAAATATAATTTCACATACATATGTGATAAATAAAGTATTTTTTAAACTAGATATTGTTTGTTTTTTGTATATTTACACGTTTTGAGGCTCCCTGAATATTGAAGTTCCCTGAATAAATAAAGTTTTTAACGTTTCATCTTTGTCTATGTTTTTTTTTTTTTATCAGAATAACTTCAAACAAATAATTTTAGGTAATTCAAATGTTGTATTTTGAAGCTAACTTAAGGTTGTTACTCGAAAAATTTTATGAAAATTATTAAATTTTGAGGAATGATGTGTGAAAGTTGTCTGAATAATTTAGAATGAACTTTTAAATTTAAAAACAGCTTTTGAATTCTTTTTAAATGTGAGTGCAATACTGAAACGAGGGTTGAGGGGGGCGATAGCCCTCTCATTCAGAATTATTTGTCAAATGAAACTTTTCCGAAGCTTATTTTAAATAGTTTTTAACGATGATTTATATAACAGTATTCGTTATCTTATACTTTTATGCTCAATCTGTCTTTATGGTATTGAATTTCAGGGTAACAGAAAGACGTGTGGGTGACACACCAAATTATGTTTTCTTTGTAAACATTGAATTATAATTGTACATAATAAAGTATTGTTTTATTTGGTTTATAAGAAAGAAAAAAATCTGGTGTGTAACAGCCACACGACTTCCATTACCCAGTACTACACACATTATAAACATTTTATGTACATTTTTGATTTAAAAAAGTAACAAAATTGCTCTATCCGTCAAATAAGTTATTTAAAATAATAATTAGAAAAATAATAATATATATATTAATAATTTTCCAGATATGTTAACCTTTTGTTAACCAGATATGTTAAACTTTTCCAAGTAATCGATTGCCTGAAATTGAGCTATTTATACAGGACGCCTATCAATTTTCCTGGACTAACCAACTATATCATTCGAAAGGACATCTAATAGAGTGTTTATCTATCAAGTTTGAAGAAAATCATTAGAACCGTTTTTGAGATACGGACTTATGGTCCCACTTCCGGTTTCCGATGTCCCACTTCCGGTTAAACTCAATTATTGACAGGAAAACAATAATTACTTACAAAAGCATATTTAAAAGTGAGTTAAAATGGCGAGTTTGAAAAAAATCCGTACAGCTGTTTTTAAAGGAACGCCCTTGGGAGACCTGAAATTGAGCTATTTATACAGGACGCCTATCAATTTTCCTGAACTAACCAACTATATCATTCGAAAGGACATCTAATAGAGTGATTATATAGCAAGTTTGAAGAAAATCGTTAGAGCTGTTTTTGAGATACGACTTACGGTCCCACTTCCGGTTTCCGATGTCCCACTTCCGGTTTTTCAATTTTCACCAAAATTTGGAAATTTCATCTGTACACCAGACGTATTTCAATTCTAAAGTTTCGTAGCTCTATCTTTATTAGTTTCTGAGCTATAATAGCCAGAAGATTCTCCACATACACACACACATACACACTGACCAATTGCCAAAAACCACTTTTTTTGAACTCAGGGGACCTTAAAACGTGTAAATCAGGTGAAAACCCGATATCGAACTTTCAGACCGAATACAATACAAGTAAAAATAAACTAAAGCCATGTGTAAGAAAATTATGACTGCACGGAGCCGATTTGAGTAAGGTACTTTCTGAAAAAAAAAAATACGTTTATTACCATGTTTTTATTAACTTCTATTCTTGTCTGTTTCTGTGTTTGTTTGTGTGTTTGTTCGGTACAAATCTTACAATCTATTTTTACCTAACTTACCTACTAGCTAGACATTTCAAACTTTCACAGTAGCTCAGAACTAGGTGACAACACAATACTTCGAAGTCAGATTTTCGAATAGTTTTCTTTTAATTAATTAAAATATGAAAATAATAAGCTCTTAATAGCAATAAAAATAGTCATTAAAATATTGGCTATAATTTAATTGTTGCAAAAAAAAAAAAAAAAAAAAACGAGTTCATTTTCTTTCGACATAAAAATAAATACATTTAATTAAACGTGAACATTAAAAAATTGTAAAAATTTAAATTATGCATCTGGCAAAAATTGACGTCATTATCACTTTAAAGATTTTCTACACATTGATAAACTCCTAATGTAGTTCATGATGCAAATATATGTTGTTCTGAAAGGATTAATATTTATTTTTAAAACCAACTTTTTTTTTTTTAATTCAAATTTCCCGTGACACTTTAAGGAGTCACATTAGAACGTCCATCTTTAGAATATCGATAAGGATTTTCTCGCCAAAAAAGTCACCAATGGGAAAAAGTCGCTAAATTTGGCGCCAAATCCATTACCTGCCTATTGGAGCTTTTTAATGAGTTTTAAAGGGAAAATTAAGCTATTTTAACGCGAAAAAGAGCTGGAAATGCAGAAAATTGACATTTTATCAACTTACTAAGCCTCTGCCTCATTGAAAGAATTTATACAAAAATAAATACAATTATTTACAATTTCGTAACAATACGCATTGATAAAGTGCTAATGTAGTTAGTTCTATAGCTATGATTCAACAGAAACTTTAAAAACATGGTTTATAAAAAGATTTTTATCTTACAATTATTTTTTATTTTTTTTTAAATTAGGACTTTTCACTTTCAAGTAATTTTTTACCTGGATTTTATACAACATATTAAAAAAAAAAAAAAAAAAAAAAAAAAAAAAAAATGCTATTAATATAAGGGTACTTCTTTAATGAATGAAATTAAATATATATATATATATCGTAACTAAATTATTCTTCTATTACTTATTAAATGGACAAGAAACATTTATTTTATTTGGATATTTCTTTTTTCTACTTTTATATTAGTATTACATGCTGTATAAGATTTCAAAATTGCATTACTTTCCTCATACTAGAATCTCCAAATGCAATTAATATTCATCGCACAGGTCTATATACATATCACAGTAATTTGCTGGGGAAAAAAAATGTTCTTCCACATCTTTGATATAAAATTTCTCTCATACTTTTCATAATTATCATTTACTAAGTCGCAATTAATGGCCATTTTCTGATGTGTCAGCGAATCTATTAATTTATTTCCGCTTACCTCCGCAGGGTCTTTGCAAAGGATTTTATCTTATCTTTAAAGGAAATCCCCAAATGCATTAAAACTGTTTTCATGTAGCGAAAATTCTTAATAAGTATTGGTAGAAAGAAATAGGGTATCTCGACTAGCATTAACTGTAAAAAAAAAAAAAGAAACAAGAGCATAAACTTAATTCTAAGTGCCTTCCAAAGTAATATGTTTTCATGTCATTTTATGCTTTTATGAAGTATTTTCTGTACAAAATACAAAGATTTAAAACATTATTTTCACTGTGTATTTATTATGTATAGCAAAAAACATATTTATTCTAAAAGTACATTTAAACAAATCTACATTTTGTACGTGATATTTATTTTCCAAACACATGTTCTTAAACATACTGCAGAGAGTGCAAAGTTAAGACGAGACTTTTTACTTTCTCTTTCTCTTATAATATGGTAGAGAAAGTATAGTTACGAAATTGAGTATAAATTTACGAAATTGAGTGGTGTTATATTTACACGATTTGAGGTAACCTGAATCTAAAAATCATTTTTTTTAGCGGTTGATCTATGTGTATGTCTCTGTGTGTGTGTCTGCGTGGGTATGTCTGTTATCAGCATATATCAAGAATAAATAATAGCAGAAAGTCTAAACTTGGTATTCTAAATGTGTATCATATAGGGATGTTACACTAAACTTTTCGTTGAGAACAAGCAATTTAATGACAGATTTGAATTCTATATAAATGTAGGTAGAATAATGAAACGGGTTGTTGAGGGGAGCGGTAGCCTCCTCACATAGAATTATTTGTCAAATAAAGCTGTTCCGAAGTCTAATTTGAATTGTTTTAACATATGTGTACATAACAGTACTCGTTATCTTACCCATTAATCTCCAATCTGTATTTATAGTATTAAATTTGAGGATAAGAGAAAGTCGTGTGAGTGACACACCAGATTATTTATTTTATAAACGTTTAAAACTTTAAGACGATCGTAACGTTACAAACAATAAAATTCTAGGTTAATCTTTTTTACCACGATTGAATATTTTTCGATAATTTTAAAAATACTAATTTCAGCTCAATGAGATAACTTTTATTTATTTATTTATTTATTTTTATTTACTTTTTTTTCATAGAATTTAATAAGGATATGCGCTTACTATATAATTAATATAACTTTACATATACCTTACATACATTTCCGAATTTGTTTAAACGTTTACCTAAGTAATAAAGTAAGTACTGTTTGTTTCCCGATTAGAGTCCAAAGAACGTTTTTATGGATGTGTCAATTCCGCTGCGATAATATCAAAATAGGGTTGGTAGGAAATCTTAAGAGAGAAAATTTCAGGAAATGTTCAACTCAGTGTTAACGGCCACCTCTTACCGAGTACAATCAGCTTTGTTTGTTTTGGTTTGAGTCAGTGAATAGACAGCACTCAGCATCTGAAATTTAAAAATAGCAGTTTTAATTTGAGAGTTGAAAATGATTGAGCTATACATGTGTCGGAAAAAATCTTTTAGAGTCTCATAAATTCATTTTTGATTTCAACATACTCATTCATTTGGTATTGTCATCAAATAAATGGTATTTGACTTATTAGTCATTTAACAATAATGTTTTCTCTCGGTTAAAGCTTGGCATTGTAATCGTTAATACTTATTAAATAGATTTTTATTTTATCTAAATTTGTTATAAACCACTATAAAAATATAGTTATACACACGTGAGCTCAAATTGCTTTATTTTTAGGACTTAGGACTATTAGTCTCAATCTAGGATTTTTGCGGTGTCATTTTTCGATAGTTGGACATTTATCGAAATCTAAAATTTATCTAAAATATTAATTGAATAATTTGAAAGCGATGTTGTAATTAAAAAAGAAAAAAAAAAACTAATAGCCCTCCGTCCTAAACTAAATTCTGCTTTCGCCAGAATTTCATTAAAATCATTTTTTTTTTTTTTTTTTTTTTTTGAAAGAAAAATAAAAGAAAATTAATAATAATCAGTATCGAAACAAACACTATCGAAAAAGTTTTTTTTTTTTAAATAATTTTGAATTAGGAAATAAAAAGTGAGCGGGGAAAATGAAATAAAAATATTTACAAAAATGAATTTAATGATTTAATTTTTATATAAAACATGATCGCGATCTATCTAAAAAATTAGATTTAAAATTTAAAGTTTATGTGGTGCGTGTGGCATCTATAAAAATTGTTTTAAGAAATAGAATAGAATAAAGAAAGCAATGATGTTGGTTGCATTTTGTTATATAGTTTGAAATTTTTGTATTATTTCAGTATATTTTATTTATTTTGTTGTAGGAAACCCCAATTTATATTACACATATACTGAGATAGACATAACAGAATTCATACCCTAAAAAGCCACAAGCTCAGGAATCTCCTTAGGATTTTGTTTATTGTCCTTCAGATTAGAATTTAAAATGTAAGTTTTAAATAAAGACACACAGCACATAATATTTTAGCGCAATATACAGGATGCAAAGCAAAGTTTTAAGATATCTTTATCTCCAAAACTATTGGTTGCAGACATGTACTTCCAGTTACAAAATGTTTTTAAAAAAGTAAGCATTTATGATATTACATATCTTTAAATTTAAAAATTCAAATGTTTGAAAATTACAAAAACTATCTTTTGTACAGTCCTAGGTCCCTATAATTATATTTGGTAAAAGTCGACACTCATTTTAAGAAATATATCATGAAATGTTTTTCTTCCGTGCGCCCTAAATTGACAGAGATATTAAGTTTGTTTCAAGATTTGGAACGTTTTAGCATTTTCTCGGGATTTATTAAGGATTTTTTAACCGACCCATTATTTAAGGCAAAAAAAAAAAAAAAAAAAAAAAAAAAAAAAAAAGTGAAAAAATCCCAAACTTAGAAGTTAATATATAGGTCAATTTTGGGCGCATAGAAGTAACACTTTTTGCATTATACTTGTTAGGATGAGTATGAAATTTTACTAAAAATGATTATGTAAGGTATGTGATACAATACGGTCTTTTTGGGCTAGAAGAATGAAGGCCACCAATCAATTCCAGCGTAAGGTAGTGATGGCCTCTGTGGCAGTGTCCAGTCGAGAATAGAAGTGTTGGATTCCCAGGTAACACATAACGTTGTTATAGCGTTGCAAATATGTCTGAACAGTGAAAAATTGGTTACGTTATTTTATGTCCGTTGAAAAATAGTTTTTATTTCGCAATATTCTCACTGAACAATTTCGAATATTTACTTAGTAATAAAGAAAACCTATAACAAACGTTGTTTTATGGTTGTACTTTTTCTGTTATTTTTTCGACGTTTTAAAATAGGTATTTTATTAGTTTTTGTTTTCCTTTGTGATTCTAATAAAAAATATGTTTTTTCAACGAATTAATAGGTGCTTTTTATAAGTCATTATTTCCGTCAAATGACGTTGAATCTCTTCAACTTGATATCGATACACGATTGTGAATTGGCGGGATGTGCGTGTTATAATTTTCTTTAGAGTTTTAGAAGATATGGTGTGCTGCGAAAGAATTTCTAACATAATAAGAAGGGAAGCTTTCGGCAAATTATATTAACAAGTATAGTAGAATCAGTGTTGCCAGATTTGGGTACTTTTTTATTCGACTCTCACCAATAATTTTGAGAAGTGATATTTGCTATACATAATAGACGTTTATTGTTCGAAGTGCTTAGGCAACCGTTACAATTAAAATTTAGCGGCGGGGGTTGAATAAAAAACTCGCCAAATCTGGCAACACTGAGTAGAATGTTTTTTGGCTTTCTTAAACCGTAATTAACGAAGGTGTTCATATTATACGCTTAATCCCGTTCTACTTGCGAAATCGCCAAGTATATTGTGGCAAACCTTAAAAGCGTCTTACGATACGACGCGTGCCATTTTGAAAGTGAATGTGATGTAAAAGAAGATGAATATCGCTTTCCTGTTAAAATGGTACGAAAGTTTTCTGAGATTTTACGTAATTTCCAAACAACTTGCTAGCTGGTAAATTCCCTTAAAAGCTCAAAGTTATAATATTCTTTGGTTTTGGGCGTGTTTATCAGCTAACATAATATTAAAAATTACAGAGTTCTCGTCTAATTGTGGATGCTGTATTTATTTAAACAAGATTTTTCAAGTAATGAAGTGAGTGTTTCTTTTTCTCTTCTTTAATTTTATGTTTGAATTCTTGTCTTAAATTTTCAGGGGTCGATCTAACTTTAAATATTTAATACTCTTTTTTAAAACTGTACTTTTGTAAAATTTTACTTTTTTCATATTTACTGAAAAAATATATCTACTATATATAATGTAACACTACTATTGCTTTCCTCGAAAAACGGAAGTTGAAAATTTTTACGAATCTAATATTTTCGTATATTGAGTATTAAAAAAGTAATAAAATTAGTAATAAAAAAAGTCTAAAAATTAAGTAAAAAAGAATGTTCCATATTTTTTTTTTTTTTTTTTTTTTTTTAACAAAGGAATTTTTTCTTTTTTAAATTATTAGCAATATTTTAGAAACAAAAATTCAATGGATATATGGAAATAGCTATTTTTCTTGGATTTCAACGTTTATAAGACATAAAAGAAGCCGTTGAAAACTGATATAAAAAGCACGACAGTATTGCGATTCTGAACAACCACTTTACAACTTTTTTTTAGCTTATAAAAAAAAAAGAAAATATTGCGTTTTCGTACAACACTTTTACAACGGTTTTTTTTACGTTGTAAAATGTATTAAAACAACCGTTGAAAGATGAGAAAATCAACGAGACATATTTTCAGATTATTAACGTTACGGAAAAACGATAATTCAACGGAATGCATTGCCGTTTGTTCAACGTTGAAAATACCATACTGTGCTACCTGGGTTGGAAGTGTTAAGTTCACCATTCAGATTTAGTATTAGACGGCGATGGTTTCGGTGAAAGTGTAAGGTTGAGCATAGAAACGTTGGGTTGTGGTGAAAGAATGTTGGTGTGGAATGGTTACTAGCTATTTTTAAATAATCTGCCGTTTGATTCCAACCGGGCGGTAGAACGAACGAGATTAAGGGAGATTGCGAAAGTTGATGTTCAGTTGAATGCAGGTAATTTTATGATGTATATTTTATAAAAAATGAAGTGAATCGTTATGTATCTCTTTACTTTAAACCGAGACTTTCGAATTATGAAAGTTCGTGCTTTTAATACGTGCTATGGATAAGCGCTTTGATATGTGATTTTGGAGGATCAGATTCATGATTAGGTTAAAGTAACCCTGCTTGACGTCATGGAGGTTTTCCAGGTGATGAGATATATTCAAGTATAGTCTTAGTGATAATAATAATGTGATTTAAAGTAATTAAGTCTATGTTTGTAATTCATTATTCTACTCCTCTCCTCCTTAGTAAAATAAAAAAAAAAAAGATTAATTTTTAAGAATTATCTCCTTTAACTTCTTTACACTACTTCTGGATTATCATGGCAGAAAATAATCAAGTTGAGGATGTTAACTAGCCGTAAAAACAGGAGTCTGTATAAAAAGTTAGTTTTTGTGATTTCAAAAACTGATTTTTTTTTAACATTTTACTTGTAGTTAAACCTAACAGCACATCTTCCCCAAATGACATCCTCAGGATTTCCTATAGATTGAAAATGAGGTTTATGGACATTCTACAGACATGTTCAGGATGTATTGTGAATAAGGGTGTTGTTAGGGAATATCGCGGATAGAAAGGCCTCCTCGCGACTTTACTTTGCACAATGTGTATAAACATACATTTTATAACTTTTAATATCATGATTTTTTTTTCCACCACTTCCATCACTGTCTTGTTTTTAAACATTTTTAACACCGCTGTACCGTAAAAAGTTTATTTTGTTTATTTCTGGATCAATTAAATAAAAAAAAAGAGAATCATTTTAAAACAATCATACTTAAAATTCGTAAGTTTTCAATAATGCATTCAGAATTGAGGACACAGTATGTTATAAATGTTAACTGCACTTTAACGTTATGCACATGTTTTGCTAAACTACATTTACATTATCATAGAAATCTCATAGAATACGTCACACTGTAAAAAAAAAAAAAAAATGTAAAATCACGGTATTTGACCGTATAATTTTAGGGGAAATTTCCGTTTTGCTACCTAAACGGCCATAATCCGTAAATTAATGTTTTGGAAGCATAATTTAGGAAATAACCGTATAATTTTACGGGAAATGACCGTTTTGCTAGCTAAACGGCCGTAGCCCGTAAATTGATGTTTCGAAAGTATAATTTTTTGAATTTTTACGAGAAAAAGCCGTTAATCTACGCAAATTGCTCTTATCTTTCACCAAACCATTTTCTTATGAAAAAATCTCTTCAAATGCTATCATTTCAGTGACATCAAGAGATAATTCCATTTTCTTCCATTTTCAAACTGAAACTATGATTGTTATTTATACTAATTGAATGTGTTTAATTATGCACTCATGACGCATAGAAACATTCATTGGTTTTAATAAGCTTTTGTTTTCTTAATTTAATTAAAAAAAATTCCATCTGACTGAAACTGAGTAATTGATATTGATGAAATTGATTTTCTTTGTCTATTAACACGAAAACGTTAAAAAAGAAAGCTAAAAGGGTTTCTTGATTTGAAGCCAGATTCTAAAACACAAACTACAACCTAATAATTGTTTTATCCACTAAACGCATTTTTTTTTATTTATTTATTTATTTATTTATTTTTTTTAAGCATACAGCATTTTGATTGCTCTTAACCCTTTAGTTGAGCCTTAGAAAACGGAAAATTTTAATGTTCTTTCCTCATTGCATTTTTTACAATATGCTAAAATAAAGTTTATTTCAATATGAAATGAATATGCAATTAACTATTTGAAGGTGTATTAAGTCTTATTGATTATTATGTATGATCTTCACTGTTATAAAACAAAGCTGTTTTATTTGAATATGACCATCAGATATGTACATTACATCATATATAGCAGGTTCAGCTCTCGAAATACTTCAGTCTTTTCTTCATTCAGTGTATTTGGATTTTGGGAATAAAGCCGATTGACTGCTATAGGTCCTAGGCCAGAAGGGGAGTGCCCTCCATGGGGGGTCTTTCTAAAGGTTCCTAGTCCGTATTTACTCAAGTTTTGAAGAAAACCACGGAAAACTCCGAACGGCCAGGCCGACGAGCGCGATCCAGGATCGAACCCGGCACCTTATGTCTACCAGCTTTCAGCGCAGAACCGCTCGGCCGGTGGTGGGCTCCCTTCAATGGAATACAGCTTTTAAAAAAAAGAAAAAAAAAACTCTTCTGCTATTCTAAAAAGTGCAAATACGCCTAACACTTCATAAACACAGTTTGAAATCGGCCTTATAATGAAAACCTGTTTGGATGAATAAGAATTAGGCTCTAGTTATTTCTTATTTGCACCCACTACAGAAACCATAAAGATAAAAAACCATGAAAAAAAATCGTATTAATTGGAGATACAAATTCTCTGCATTTATGTAAAAGATTTATTATTATTATTCAAAGTTTATTCTGCGTATCGGTTAATTTTCAGAGATCTCACATATTTTTCAAAAGTTTCATTTTGTTTTTGAAAAAGGGTGAGAAATTCTCACCCATTATTTACCTCTAATGAGATCCTTGAAATAAGACTACCTCTTTAGTGCTAGTGTTTACGAATAAAAAAAGCACACCAGCGGACGAGCGGTTCTGCGCTCAAAGCTGGTAGACATGAGGTGCCGGGCTCGATCACAGGTCGCGCTCGTCGGCCTAGCCGTTCGGAGTTTTCCGTGGTTTCCTCCGAAACTTGTGTAAATACGGGCTAGGACCCCTCAGAAATACCCCTCGGAGGGCACTCCCCCTCAGGCCTAGGACCTACAGCAGTCAATCGGCCTTATTCCCAAATCCAATCCAGTCCGTTTACAAATAAAAATGATTTCGAAAAATAGTTAGATTTTCTTTCACAAAATTCAGTATCGTAGTCTTTATAGGGAAAAAAAAAAAAAAAAAGCTTTTGTATTTTCAATATGAGAATTGACTGACTTCTTAATTTTGTCAAAAATAGCAAATTTAGATTTTAAAATAGTCTTAAAGTAAAATAATTTTTTATGCATAGTTTGAACGTTAACAATTTAATCACTGTAAAAAGTTTCTGCAAAAATAAAGCACTTTTTTTTAAATAAATACAGCATAGGTTGCTGTAAATTTGTATAGCTAGTTCTGTAAAAATAACTGAAGATTTGTTACTTCACATTGTGCTGTAAATCGGTTTAAAAAATTTTCCAGAAGTCTTTTGGTGCGTATGACAAGATTTATCAACTAGTCAATTCTGATGTTGACTTTATCTGTTTTTGTAAATAAAAGTCTCTGTGATCCCAACGGCGCGGTCGGCGAAGCGCTGGCCTCTGACATAGATGATTGTGAGTTCGAATCCCGTACTACCCAAGACGGTTATCTTCGCATGAAAATTAATAAATTAGCTTTTGCGTAGAAAAAAATAAATAAGTTTTTTAGCGTTGTGCATCATTCATCGTCTAAATGTATTTTTACGGGCTTTGACTGGAATCTCTGCTGCCGGGCTTTGCGCGTAATTTTACTGCAGCATTTTTTACACTGCAGAAGAGCTCAAATTTATCAAAACGAATGCCTAAAAATTATATTTATTTATCATGCTGAAATTATCTCCTCTCGCCTGTGTTTAATATATATATATATATATATTTTTTTTTTTTTTTTGGGGGGTGGGGGGTTACATTATTACCCCTTTCACGAAGAAAGGCTCAAACACGTACGTTAAAATCCTGTGGATCAATATTTCAAATCCTATGGACATACAATAACATTTTATGCCGAAAATTACAGTTTTTAAAAAGTTCCAGGACCCTGAGGCACAAATATGTGATGCCGGGGACTAACGAGAAAACGTCTTGGCACGTCGGCGTGCCGGCAGGGAAAGCAGTGCGTTTCTTGCTGACACATACGCATGACAGTCGGCACAAAAGGTTTTATAATATAATAATAAAATTTAATGAGTATAAATTTGAATCATCAGTACAACCAATTAATTAATGAGCAGGCTCTATTCTAAAATCGAGTTATAGTCATTTCACTATACTTACAAAGATAATGCAGAGTTAGTGTATGGGCATGTACGTCCATTACCTGCATAACGTTAGATGTTTTGTAACACTCTATTATTTAAGGCTCAGTTTTAACATGATGAAGCGACTTTAAATATTTCGTTTTTATTTGTAAGAAGCATTGATATAAAAATTGTTACCTATAATATAATTAAAGTTACGATTTCAATCTCCATAATTTTTGAACTACCCATCACAGCAATTTGATATTTTACTAGAGCAATCGTGAGGCAATGAAATTTTGTTTTGCAAAAGAAAAAACAAAAACAAAAAAAAAAAAAGTTCGAATATGTTCCTTAATTATCCGTAATATATTTGTTTCATGAAGCTCCTCTTTTTCCCTTTTCACTATGACTGCTTCCGCTGTAAACACGTATTCTTGTCTTTTTGCTAAAAACATTGTATTAAACCCTTGAAGTCTGTTGTTTCATGCTATTCCACTGTGTTGCTAAAAACATTCCAGTGTTTAATGAGTCCATTTAGGCGTTTCCCCTGACATTCCCTGACAGCGCCACCTATAGGAACATATTAGAACTCCTCCCCCCTCCCCCTCAAACAAATTTTTTTTGCCTCATGATTGCTCTTGTAAAATATCAAATCGCTCTGTTAGGTAGTTTTAAAATTATATCATTTTGAAATCGTAACATTAAATTTAATCACCCTGTATTATCAAAAATTTAATTACGATAATAACAATTAATCATAATTTTTTTTCTAATAATGTTCTAAATTCATATTACAAAACTGTATTAACTCTTAAAACTTTCTGTAAGCTCTTAAATCTAACATATGATTTAAGTGGTCGTTTTTAAAGTTTTAAGTGCTCTTTCATAACTCATTTCCTAAAGGTTATTAAAGGAATAATTTGGCAAACTACTGGAATCGATAACTTCTTCTTTTTCTTGAACTTGATATTCAAAAATCATATAAGGAATCATTTTGATCCTTGTAGTTGGTCTGAAATATCGATTTTATCTTGAATTAAATTTTCTTAGAGATATTTAGTTGTCGTTGGGTTCAAAGCAGTTGAAATACATTGTTGATATAATTGATATAATTTTGTGCTTGTGCGAACTGTAAAATAGATATTCGGTACTTGAATTTTAAATGCTATGAGTGTATGGAATTTTATTTAAAAAACTGTTTTGAATATTTAATATAAATTTTTCTTTAAGTAATACATTTTATGAATTAAATTTTAGACTTTAAAAACTCTAGGTAAAATGAGCTTGACAATGCAAAATTCAAATAGATAACAATTATTAAAAATTTAAAAGAATGATTATTGTTACAAAAAAAATGGAGAAGGTTTTTAACACAAATCGATTCTGAATGTTAAAACTTAAGTAAAATAATTCTTATTTGTTCAGTTAAAAAATCTGTTTTTATTTATTATTATTATTAATAATTTTAATTTTTTAATTATAAATTTGTGTTCCGTTATAAAAAGAATTATACAAAACTTCTGAAAAATGCATTAAAAGAAACATCAGTGCATTTATATTGTTTAAAGAAAAAAAAATATATTCATTTGAAAAGGAATACATTTATTTTTTGAATTTTGAAACTTCTTGTTTTATAATATTTATTAAGAAGTAAAGATTATTTCCGTACAATTTAATGTACAATATAGACGTAAATGATGATAATTAAAAAATATGCGCTGTTTCTTCATTTTTATAAAAATATATATACAGGGTGGTTATAGTCAAACTTTCCCTAAAAAGAGCATCTTACAGCGCAAAAGGGTGAAGGGAATGCAACGAAATTTGGTATATAGACTATACACGAGATGCGCTCATGGAATTAAAAAAAAAAATTCCAAAATGTCCACCAGAGAGCGTCTTTTCCGAAAAAACATTAAATTTAACCCAATAAACGACCAAAACGGAATACAGAAACAATATTAACATTTATTGGCTAGTTTCGGGTCATCTTGTCATCGCAAATGTTTTTCGTCTACAAATGTTTTATATCCTAGCCTGTTTTGCATAAAACTTCCTCTTCTTCGCAAGCATGCAAATCTCGACATCTTTTTCCCAGAACTGACAGCTTTTCTTGGTTTTAAACATTATTACTAACAATTCTTGTTCTGGATTGTTAATATTGTTTCTGTATTCCGTTTTGGTCGTTTATAGTGTAAAATTTAATGTTTTACCGTAAAAGTTGCCCACTAGTGGACATTTTGAATTTTTTTTTTTTCGAAATTCCGTGAGCGCATCTCGTGTATAGTCTATATACCAAATTTCATTGCATTCCGTTCACCCGTTTGCGCTGTAGGATGCTGTTTATAGGGGAAGTTTAATTATAACCACCCTGATTTAAAAAAATTACCAGTATACAAAATTCGGAACGGTTGACAATTATATAATATTGTAAAGAGCTATAGAATTTTGCATATTTTGATACAGAAATGTCTACTGTAAGGTTAAATATGCTGTTCATGGTTGGTTGGTTAGGTTTAACGTAGCACTAGTACAGCGCAATGGGCAATTGGCGACGGTCTAGGACACAACCCTAAGGATAGTCTAGAGACATTCCATCGCAATTTTGATCCTCCACGGAAGGGATGGCTGCTCCACTTCAGTTACCCCCCAGAGGTATAATTTGTGTGAGAACAAGGAAAACATTGGGGCTAGGACGGATTTTACGTGCATCAGCCACCCTAAATGTACACGACAGTCATTGGCCGGCTCGAGTATCGAACTCAAAATGTTCCAGTTACAATATCGACACTCTTCCGACCGGGCTACTTCGGCTCTTATGCTATTCATGATTAAATCACTCATTAAATCAATGTCTTAATACTGGTTCAAGAAAATTTTCATATGATTTAAAAGTTGACGATCACCTTTATACATAAAATTAAGCTTAATGTATAAAGTTTAGTCGATGATGAATCGCTAATGAGCTTTTACTTAAAACCTTTATCACTATAAAATTTACTATAGATGAAAGCTATAGGTACGTCATCTAGCTATAGGTACAAGATCATTAAACATAGGTGATTTGTAATCAACGTTTTCTCATATGAAATTATTCCATAATCAATAACATACATGAAAATTCCGAAAAAACTTTTCCTTCATTCCGAATTCTGTATTCATGTCAGTGAAAAATACTGAATAAAACTTAAACCTCTTTAATTTACATTATAAATAAGAAAAAGGGAAGTTTTTCTGCCCCTTAGACGTGTATCAGCATAAAATCCGGGGGATGCTATCTTAATTTTCAGTTTCAATATTAATCACATGAAAAAAAAAAAAAAAAAAAAAAAAAAAACGAAGGGAATTGATAGCTGAATTTTATTTATTTTTTTAGGCTAATTTCAAAAAATATAACTAAAAATTTCTATCACGTCACGTTTTCTTAAAAATTCAATTTTACTTCGATTTTTGACACATACGTAAGATTTGCTCCTCTTGGTCAATCGTCTAAGCTAATCGTCTATTCATAAAAAAATAGTTAGTTGAGTTTAATGTCGCACTAACGTTGTACCATGAGCAACTGGTGACGGTCTGGGACTCATCCTGAAGGATGGTCCGGAGACATGCCATCACAATTTTGATTCTGCACAGAGGGGATACTAAAAAATTGTAGTTAAAATATAACACGTTGTATCTGTAATGAATTAAACTATTTTGTTATACCAGTTTTTTTTATCTTAATTCTTTAAATTATAAATAACACAGAAGTTTTCTGCATATAAAATTTATATTAATTTGTTTTTAGTATATATATATATATCCTAATCATATAAAAATCACCAGAAAAAAAATAAAAAAGGAAATTGGTTCAGTTTTTCGCGTTTGCCGCTTTATACTAGAATTAATGAAAGAAGATGTAAATAAAAGAAGATGTACAGTTTTAGTGTTCAACAACATGTTAGTGTTTTCAGTTGGTGTTTTAAGGCGAACGAAGTGAAGTATCTCCCCAGTTAATCCTTTAAAAAGAACCATTGGAAAATATTTAGTGTGCTTTTTGAGATATGCTGTGTATTTTCGGAGTGTATCTTCAGATTATTAATAATGTAATCACGTTACTTACAGTCGGTAACAAAAGTGTCCGAACACTAGCAAAAATTCCTATGTAAAAAAAGGTACACTTCATACGGTTTTGTTAAATAAATCATTGTCCAATCCTGTTTTTAGTCAGTCTAAGACACATTTGTTTTAGTCACGTTAAGCACACGTTTGTTTGTTTCAGTCTAAGAACACGTTTTGTTACCGACACTTTTGTTACCGACTTACATTAAGATTTATGTAGATGATACCAAATTAAGGCATACAGTCTACAGTAAAAGTATCGGAGCACTTGCAATAATCCCTATCTAAAAAAGCACACATAATCCTGCTTTGTTAAATAAGACCTTGTCGAGTCGTTCTTAGTCAGTCTAAAAACATGATTCGACATGGATTTATTTAACAAAACAGTTTAAAGTATACTCTTTTGTTATCAGAATTATTGGCTAAGTGCTCGGATACTTTTGCTACCGACTGTATGTGGGGAGTTATTTAATTTACAAATACTTTAATATTAAGAAATGTTTCAATTATTATTAAAACAAAAGTTAATTTAGCATTGGGAAAGTAACCACTTCCTTTTCTTTAAAACTCAAGTGAACAAGTTTTGTTTTACACAATGCGCATGCATTTATTTTCTAGACATTTCTACTAGAAATTATTGAGCAAAATAATGAGGCTGCAGTAAACCATCCTTTAGGTCCTCATATTAAATTCTGTTTCCTCAACGCAGGCATCATAATGGAAATGTTTTTAGTTTTTAGAAATAGAAAAAACAAGAAACACTTTTGTTACCGACTTACATTAAAATTTATGTAGATGATACCAAATAAAGGCATACAGTCGACAGTAAAACTATCTGAGCACAAGCAATAATCCCTATCCAAAAAAGTACACTTAATCCTGTTTTGTTAAATAAGCCCTTGTCGAGTCACGTTCTTAGTCAGTCTAAAAACATGATTCGACAAGAATTTATTTAACAAAACAGTTTAAAGTGTACTTATTTTTTATCGGAATTATTGGCTAAGTGCTCGGATACTTTTACTGCCGACTGTATGTAGGGAGTTATTTAATTTACAAATACTTTAGTATTAAGAAATGTTTCAAGTATTATTGAAGCAATAGTTAATTAAGCATTGGGAAACTAACCACTCCCTTTTCTTTGAAACTCAAGTGAACAACTTTTGATTTACACAGTGCGTGCGTATTCATTTTATAGACATTTCTACTAGAAATTATTGAGCAAAATAATGAGGCTGCAGTAAACCATCCTTTAGGTCCTCATATTAAATTGTTTCCTCAACGCAGGCATCATAATGGAAATGTTTTTAGTTTTTAGAAATAGAAAAAAACAAGAAACACTTTTGTTACCGACTTACATTAAAATTTATGTAGATGATACCAAATAAAGGCATACAGTCGACAGTAAAACTATCTGAGCACAAACAATAATCCCTATCCAAAAAAGTACACTTAATCCTGTTTTGTTAAATAAGCCCTTGTCGAGTCACATTCTTAGTCAGTCTAAAAACATGATTCGACAAGAATTTATTTAACAAAACAGTTTAAAGTGTACTTATTTGTTATCGGAATTATTGGCTAAGTGCTCGGATACTTTTACTGCCGACTGTATGTGGGGAGTTATTTAATTTACAAATACTTTAGTATTAAGAAATGTTTCAAGTATTATTGAAGCAAAAGTTAATTAAGCATTGGAAAACTAACCACTCCCTTTTCTTTGAAACTCAAGCGAACAACTTTTGATTTACACAGTGCGTGCGTATTCATTTTCTAGACATTTCTACTAGAAATTATTGAGCAAAATAATGAGGCTGCAGTAAACCATCCTTTAGGTCCTCATATTAAATTCTGTTTCCTCAACGCAGGCATCATAATGAAAATGTTTTTAGAAATAGAAAAAACTAGAAATAAATTGAAAATTAACAGTGTTTTATTATACATATTTGCATTATTTTCGTACATCACGTTTTTAATGTCCAAACACTCTTTTTGTGTAATTTGATATAGAATAAAATTTACCAAAGACAAAGGCATCATATACTATTAGTTATTTTGCATTTCAAACAAAATATAAAATAATTCTATAAAAAAAAAAACATTAACACTATGATATCGGAAAAATAATTTTATTTTATTTAGAAAATTGACGCAGAGAATATTTTATTTATGATGGCTTATAGAAACGGGAAAAAAAAAATATTCATCATTAGTTCAGAATTATATCTTCTTATCAAATATATAATGTTTATTAACTGCATTTATTTTTTTTTCTTACTTGAAATTAAATAAAATCGTTTCTTTATTCTGTGCGGTTTACCCATCTTATTTATTTATTTATTAATATTTATTCATTTTTTACTTTATTATATGTATGAAGCATTTGTTATCCACAAATAAATCTTTTTTAAATGCTTTGCGAAATGGAATATACACTTTTGCTTTGCCGTTTGTTAAATATTTTGCTTTGCACTTTAACTTTGATTAATAGACTTGTCTTTATTTTTCTTGCAAAATAAATAATGATTTTTCCTCTGAACGTACATAAAAATATATAAATCGAGAGAATATATATCGAGATGTAAAAGAAAGACAACGTGTTTTTATCTTATTTCAAGATTTTTTTGTCTCTCATCACTTGATTACTAGACGCTATGTCTAATAATCTATAAGAACATAATGTGACATTATGTAAATGTGTTTGTAACGATTTTTTTTCTTTTTTGTAGAGTTATTAATAGTGAAATGCAGAAGTCTCATACTTATTATTATTACTTTATTTGTTATTGGCATTGGTATGAAGTACATCATTTGTGTGATAAGATTTTCTCTCTTTGAATTTAATTCTTACAAATGTTTATATGTATATATATATTCATATATACATACATATATGATCACCATTTTTCAATTTAAGTTAAACACAGATATGTATGCATCAAAAAATTTTAAATGTTGTAACTGTCGAGTTATATAGAGAAAACATCCTTTTCTCACAAGGAAACATTCAAAAGCTATCGTCTTCAAAAAATGTTGAAAAAATTATATGTTATTCTACTCTTCACAAAACACCAGAAAATGAAAAAATTATCGGCTGAAATGAATTACAGCGACCACAAAAAAATTATCAAAATTCAGCATATTTACCGATTTCACACTGTTAGGCGATTGATTTTGAGTACTTTGCGGGGAAGAAAAACACTGTTCTGTTCGTACACGGCAATCTCGGTGCTAGCGAACTTACCGCCTAACAGCGCTAAATCGCCAAAAATGCTTGATTTAAAAAAAATTTGTGGTCGCTGTAATTCATTTATGCAGATAATTTTTTCAGTTCCTGGTATTTTATAAAGAGTAGAATAACATATATTTTTTTCAATATTTTTTGAAGACGACACCTTTTAATGACACCTTATGTTTTCTTGTCATTTATTCATAGAAAAATATGTTATTAATACATTAATATATAACCCTAAAATATATTTTGAATATTGCGACTCTGTATAACTATGAAATAAGTCAATGAAAACGCGTATAGAGTATATAATCGCTAATACTGTAATAATAATAGCTAATTAGTTAAATATTTTTAGATCAATGTAAACTAAATTAAGATAAAAAAAAAAAAAAAAAAAAAGGAATATTATTGAAATCGTGTGTATATGAATGAAAGCTCATTTTCCCGATAGATATTAAATGTTATTCATTCTGTTACAACAGTTCCAGTTAGCGAAAAAATTCTGATTAATGCTTTAACATCAAACTAATAACTGAGATGTCAACAAAATTAATACAAGATATATAAATGTAATGTAAATAATATAATTAAATTTCATTTTTCAAAATATATTGCTTAAAAAACATTCCCAAATATTTATTTGGAATGCATAAAAAAGTACCATTTGCTTAAGAATAGTCGGTTTTTTTCCTATTATTTATTTATTTATTTCTATTATTGTTTGATTTTGAGTAGCCATTTTGATCACTTGCAAAGCCCCGAGACCCACATATCCCACTTTTCAGTATCTTTAATTTAAATATTTATTGTGCTTATTAAGGTTGAAATAAGTTTATTTTATTATGTTTATTCACTTGTCTCTGCGCTTTTTTTTCCAATTCTAGGCTGTGGGTGCTTTTCGCGTGGGAAGTAAATATAATGACTCCAAAGCTGGCATTATCCATCATCAAACTCGCCAAATTTTGTCGTCAAATAACGAATTTCATACCTAAGTCAAAAATTCCGTCGTCAGCTATCAAATTTTGCCGCCAAATCACAAATTTCATTGCTAAGTTGCAAATTTTGTCACAGAAATCTCGCCAAATCATACAATTTAATAAATTCATAACAATTAACATTGAAATTTAGTGTTGCCCAAATGGTCCAATGTTAACTAATGTCAATGTTATAATTGCAAGTTGGAATTGTAATTCCATACAACGTAAAGGAATCTACCTTTGCCTTTAAGCTTGCCGAAAAAGAATTTTTTTAATCATAATAAGTAAGTATTAGACCCACAGAAAATTTGGTATACTTCGTTAGACACAGCATACTGCAATCAGAATGCAAAAGTGTTAAATAACTTACGAAATACGAGCATTTTTACTAAATATTTTTTTTCTCTATGCATGCGCTAGCTTTTAAAAAATTTCATTTGTGTAATTTAATATTCAAATGTATTGAGCAACTTATACAAAAAAAAAAAAAAAAAAAAAAAAAAAAATCCAAGCAAATGTCATGTAACCAAAACTAAATGCAAAACTGGTGTACAAACGATAAATAGACAATAAGACTTCTTCACACACCATAAATTTTAAGCCCAAGGCAGTAGCACGTGTTTTTTTGCACCTGATGAAGGAAGGCTACGTCTTTTCGAAACCGGTTGTTCTGGCTTAAAATTTATGGTGTGTAAAGAAGTCTTATTGTCTATTTAAATGTCATGTAAATTTAAAGAGTTAGGAGAGGTGGTACACTCTCAGAAATGAATACTCAAATTTCAATAATATTTCTTCATTTTTGACGAAAGTGTTTCTAGGGATATACTCCGAGCGAACATTTCGTTAAATTGACGAAATTTGTTTCGTTACTTATTTGAGAATACGAATTTCGTCTAAAATAAAAATATATTTTCTCTTTCTTATTTCGTCAAATTGAGAAAATTACTTTCGTCACTTGTCTGAACATACGAATTTCGTCAAAAGTAAAGATACCTTTTTTCATCCTAGTTTCGTGATACAGAATAAAATACAAATTATAGATTTATAAAATTACTTGCACGTTCGTTGTTTTTAGTTTTTAAATCCTAATTATAATTTATGAAAATATAAATAAAACAGAGCAAACAAATAAAAAATATTTTGACATTTAATTGACAGCATTGAGACCTATAGTTACAATGATTTTTGTCTCAATTGGTCCATACTTTTACAGAAATTCACAGAAACAATCGCACACAATATTTTGTAGACATAGGACATCACAAACATCCATTCCCGCACCACCATTTGAACCCGGGACGTGGGAATCCAGATGGCAACGCCCTACCGCAAATAAAAGTCATTGTAACGTAAAGTCCAAACAACACAGGAAAAAAAAAACAATATGGCGATAATGAAGCTAGCACATGCTATTGTGAGTAAACAGTTTCGTCAAATATTTCAGAGTTCACATTTCCTCAAACAATACCTGATCGCTTGACGAAATGTTTGACGAAAACAACGAAATTTAGCCCGAGGATGTCTGAATCGTCAAAATTGAATACATTATTTCTGAGGGTGTATGAACAGATTTTCAGTTTTCTCAAAATAAAAGCTAAATTATAAGGGGGTTTAATCACAGTTTTATTTTGATTTAATCGATGCCCAAAGGTTCGTTGATTGTAAATAAATATTAATAAAAATCCCCAATCATCTTCTTCTTTTTTTTTTTTTTTTTTTTTTTTTTTTCCTTTTGAGAAGAACTTAAAGTTAGTTCATTCTTTCTCTCATAAATGTACACGATGTTTGTTTAGGATTTTCATATAAGTTGACTAATACATTTGGCTATAAAATTATGCAAATGAAATTTTTTAAAAGCTAGCGCATGCGTAGATAAAAAATATTTTGTAAAGATGCTCATTTTTCGTAAGCCATTTAACATTTTTGAATTCTGGTTGCAGTATGCTCTGTCTAATGAAGTATGCCAATTTTTCTTAAAATATGTTTGCTCTGGATCTAACACCCTACGTGTTATAATTAAAGAAGTGGATTTTTTTTTTTTTTTTTTGCTATGTTTAAAAAAAAAAAAAACTCTGTATTTCCATGCAAATATGTGGTAGCCTAATAAGAATTTACACAGATAATGAAAAATTCCTCTTAATCATATGCTACAGCCAAAATGCATTCCCAGCATTACTTTTTACACGGTGATCCAAAACATTTTTCTTTTTCTTTAATTTTTCTCTGGTCCTCTTTTCTTTTTCAGGAAACAAGTTTTACTGAAATATATGAGGTATAACGTGTTCTTTACGCTACCAAAGTTTTATCATGATTCCAAGATAACTTTTCTAGATGTCTGACAAAATGTCTAGAATCGAAAGTGTCCAAATACATATTGTTCGATAGTGTATAACCATAATTTTGTACATTTATATACATATTTATTTATTTTTCAGAAATATTTATTTAATTAATGAGCTTCGGAATTTTTTCAAGAAAAAAAAATAAACTAAATGTATATATATAGTATATATAGTTTCCTCTTTTGCATTTCGCAGTAAATTAGATACCTGCTAATATTACTATTTTACAAAATTTAAAGAAAAATCACTTTTTTCTTAAAATTTTGTTTTATTTATTAATTTGTATCTATTTTCTTATGTTCGATATGCATGTAAAATACTGATTAAGCAACAAACTAGTAAACAATAAAAGCTAAATTCAAAATGTTACTTTTAAATTCAAAGTTTTTCTTTTTCTTTTTAATAGAATTATTATTAAAATTAATAAAAAGTTGTTTCCTTTTAGTGCATTTTTATTTGATATGAATTTGTTTTATTAATAGAGGGAGAGAGAGAGACAGTTTTACATTATCATATTAAAACACAAGACTACTTCTTTTTAATTTAGTGTTTGAAAATGTCTTTTATGATCAAGGCTTTTAGAATCCTATATTTTTAGCGCCATTATTTAAAAAAAACAGATATTTCATTAATAATCCTGAGACAAAATTACAATAAAAACATAATGATATTAAAAGAAATACGATGCTGCGATCACTTTCTGTATAATAACTCTTTTTTTGAAAAGTTCGTTTATATTTTATTCATAAATAAATTTTAAGAAGCAATTCTGTAATTTACAGTAATTTTGGTTTTAGTTTTAAAAGAATACTCCCTATATATTTCTTCATATTATCGACAAAAAAGAAAATTTTGGTTTGATTTAATTTGTTGATTTACGGATAGATTTGGACGCTATTGTCAATTTGACTATTATCTATGATTTAAAATGAATTTCAAATAATAATTGCAAACACTCATGTCTGAATCAGATGTCGAATACAACACCTGAAAAATTAAAGATACACCAAACTTTCAGTTTCTAGATGAAATAGAAAAACGGGTACAAAGTTAGAATATGGAATAACCATAAAATACAGAACAGTTATGTCCATTTTATTAAAATTGATTTTGGTATTAAACCAAATTAAATTTAAGACCCTTGCATTAAAATTTACATTGGTATTAAACTTCTTTGTCACAAAATAAATAAATATAAAAACTAATTCTGTTTGTTTAAGCGCAGAAAAATCTGTAATTATACATCTGTCAGAAAAATGTTTTTAAAGCTTTGATAATAGAAAATAAAATAAAAGGAAATTAATATAAATGAAAACTATTTCAAATTTTCACTTAAATTTTATCAAATAATTAAATTAAACTACCCGTGTAGTCAGATCATAAATGTCACAAGCACCATCTTTCGTTTTTAATATTCTTTAAGTAATTCTCTTTTTCCTTTTCTTCAACAAATAAATACATTCCAACTATCTTTTGCATAAAGTACCTTTTTTTAAATATGTTTGTTTTAGTATCTTTAATATGAATTTTACACTGTTTAAATATTGCATTTTTTTCTTCTAAATATTTTTAAAAATTACGATGCCTTATTAATGTAATAAAACTTTAAATAATTAGCTTTAAATATCAAAAAATGCCCAGTTTTATGTTTCATAAACGTAAATATTTTTACTTTGTAAGTTTGTTGCGCGTGAAACTAAAAAAAAAAAAAAAAAAAAAAAAAAAAAGGAAAAGAAAAAGAAAAAAATTTAAGGGAAAATATAAAGAATGAAGAGAAAAGAAAAAATATATATATTAATTATAAAAGGAAACATAACCCCTTTTTTACAAATTTAGTTTTTCATTTTTTTTTTTTTTTTTTTTTTTTTTTTTCGTTTAAATAGTCTGTTTGTAAAATTGTCTATAAGATAAGAGTAATAATTTCTGCTTTTTTTTCTAAAATCTTTTTGAAGCTTGGATTTTTTTTCTTTTAACAATTTTAGAACTATTCGACTTATTATATAAAATCTCCAATAAGTTCCGTTTAATATTTGCAAAATAATTTACAATGTTCTGAAAATTTTAAACTAAACCGTATTTTTATTTTCTAAATAACTCTATTAAAAAAAAAGAAGCTAAATGTTGAACTATATTAAAATTTATAGGCACTTCGAATGAAAATTTGACGAATGAAAAAAAAAAAAATATTAGTAAATTTTCAGTAAAAATAAAGATTTGAATAACGCTTTTGAAAAAGTTGGTCTAGTTTTTTCTTAAAAAATAAACACGGAGACTTTATTAACTATTGTTTTCTTAATTCAGAAATGATAATTATATTTTGGAAAAAGAATAAAATCTAGAAATAAAGCTTAAACTAACAGTGTTTTATATAAACCATTATATTGTTATTTTACACTATGTTTTAAATATTCATGATCACTTGATGCAGTGTGGGATACAATAAATTTTAGTAAAGGAAAACTTATATACAGTTTTTTTTTCTTTTTCTGAATAAGTAAATAAAATGGCTGTATCAGATAGCACCAACTCAACGTAATATCAGGGTTGAAACAAATTTAAAATTTTAAATGCATATATGCATATATAAATTAAAGAATATCACAAAAGTTATATTACTTAAGATAACATAGTACAATTGAAAAAAAGAAAATATTTATTCACTATTAGTTAAAAAACACATTTTTTTATGAAACATATAACATTTAATTCTTGAATTTGCTTTAATCCTAGAAATTTAATAAGATCTTTTGCAATTTTTGTGTAGTTTATCAATCTTATTTTTTAGTTTTTTAATTTTTTTTTTTTTTTTTTTTTTTTTTTTAACAAAAATATGTGCATTCATCATTCGTTATATTTCCATAAATCTTTTTTAAATGCTCTAAGAAAAATGAACCACTTTTTCTTTCAAGTACGTTAAATATTTTGCTTTGCATTTCAACTTTGATTAATGAACTTGTCATTATTTTTCTGCGAAATAAACATTTTTTTTTTCTTTTTTTTTTTTAAATTTCAGTATTCTTTTTAAAAATAAACATATCAAGATAAAAAAGAAAGACACCGTATATTCTCTCATTCCAAATCTTCTTATATTTTCCCACTTGCTTACTAAGCGCCATATCAATTATTCCACAAGAAAATAGTGTGATAGTGACTAAATATGCTTGTAACAATATATTCCCTCCCTCCCTTTTTCCTTTTGAAAGTTATGAATGATGCAATGCAGAAGTGATATTTTTTTTCCTCTTCCAGTTTGTACTTTTATGATAATGAAAGGCATGAAACATTACATATGAACATTAGAAAAAAGAAACATTTTTTTAACGTAAGAAATTTTTTTATTATATATGTATACCCTAGTAGCGAAATTTAATCGGCCATTGAACGGCATCTCATCGACAACCGATGAACATGGGAACGGCTGATGCCCGAAATCTCATGAAGAGCGATGAATTTAATCGGGAGTTCATCTAAAATGTCCCATCGGGAATAGTGGAATCCGATGATCGGAACCTGATGAATTTTAGAAGCTGATCCGATGACACTCCAATGGAAAGACACGATTTCGATCAAATTTTCACGTGATTTGTCATCGGCTCGATATCTTTCTTCGGCGAATTTTTCCTCATCGAAAACCGATCTTAGATACTGTTTGAAATGATATATCATTTTTATTACTCAAGTAAATTTCGAGAAATCGATGAAAGACCGAGCAAAATACGATGGATCAATGCTGCTAGGGTATGTATCTCGGAAAAGAAGTACATCATGATCATTTCTTTTTGTGAAAAGAGTTGGCACAATGTCTTTGCGGTTCAAGAAAAGGGAGTGAACCACTGTTTTCAATTTCGTATGTAATTTTTTGATATCCCTCTACTTTCCCCTTTCTTGATACCTTTGTCCCTCGCTTTAAAAAAGGCTTCTGCCCTACTCTTTATCATAAAAAAATTGCAGTTTCATTAAATCCCCATGCTCGTTTATGTTCTCCACCTATCCAGAAGATGGCTGCTATTTATAATTTTGTTAATCGTATTCTTAACATTTCTTCTGATCTCCAATTTTTCAACTCTGAAACCAAGTATCGAAAAGCGGTTGCTTTTGATAGAGGTTACATACACTCAACTACTGGTAAAGCGCTTTTAAATTATAACATTCCCATCTTCCAACGTATAAGTTTCTTCCAATTTACCCTTAAATCCAGTTTTGCCATAGCTAAAATTTTCGAACAATATGACTTTAAAATAATATTCTCACCTACAAACAAAGTAGCCCTTTTTATGTTTAAAAAAAAAAAATCTACTGATATACACATATGTTGGAGTATTTGCAGTATTCCTCATCAGTGTGGATAATTACACTGCTCTGTAAAAAAAAAAAAAAAAAAAAAAAAAATCGAGATCGATACTATTCTTGCTGATTCTTATGTAAAATTACCTCCTGAATCCAAATATGACTCCCGTTTTGCCCAGTCACCTACCGTTTTCTAGCTATACCACCCCCTCCCTCAATTTGTTTCCCTGTTTGATAATTTTATGACCATGAATTTGATTTGACGAATGAAAAATAATTAATTTAACACCTAAGAATTAAAAAATAATAAGTTTAAAATATAACGTTAATAACAGATTAAAAAAATATATAAGATGTGTAATGCGTAATTTCAGTGGCAAATCCTCCCCCTCCCTCCCTCCAAAAAAAAAAAAAAAAAAAAAAAAAAAAAAAAAAATCCCT